>JBBPKT010000012.1:0-98550 GCA_038089395.1 Pulveroboletus frians
CTGAAGACCTTTATAAAGGGGTATAATCACATTATCAATCAGGGTGCAATATTCTTTACATTGCGGTCATTTCTCCAATGATAACTCAATTATATGTCTCAATCATAATTATTAAGTTCCAGTGGTGAAGCTCTCAACGAAGAAGAGCAACGCCTAGAAAGGAAACACCCTGTCGTTACCAAGCGGGTGAACACAGACCATTAACTTGACTCGAGGAGACGTTGGTGTAATTGGAGTGTGAGTTCCTAAGAAGCCTGAAGTGGATGAGGAAAGATGTAACAAGCTGAATACGCATCAAATCGAACTCGAGTTGGGACATGCTTTATTTGTGCATGTAGACATTTGACACGTTCCTGACTTGAAACATGACCTGATTAACTTAGTGCTGTTGTCACCAATACCCAATGGAGCATTCTGGACAGCATGACCAGGCTAGTTTTACAACCAACAATCTGGTTGAGCTTCTTTCAGGTATTTAGCCGCGTGCTTGCAGCAGCGATCAGGGTCGGGTGTGTGATAGATTTCAAAGAACTGGCGACGCGAGCCAACCACACTGAGATAGGACTATCGGGCATATACATCTCTCAGCCTGTGCAATGCCGCCTGGAAGGTCAACCCTCAGCCTCCCACCTAACCAATTCATGTTGGATACTACCTGATAGTGTTCCAAGAGGCGTTGGACCTCATTCTGGAGGACCCTTATCTTCTTTACCTTCTGAAGATGTCCATGTTTTTGCAGCATTGCCTTGAAGTACCGTGCCTACGGAGGTCCAGCGTATTTCCTTGCGGATACTGTACTTGGCTACTTACCTCCTGTTCTTCCACTAATGTCCACGCATCACCGTCCCGTCCTGCTCGAGCAGTCCGCCCAACACGGTGAACGTATTTTGTCATATCAACTGGGGTATCATAACTCACGACATGAGAAACATGGCTAATGTCAATCCCTCTCGAGATTAAGTCAGAACAAATCAGACTGTCCGTTAGTGTGGTGAGATCACTATCATGCTACGAGTAACACGGAGCCTACACGTGAACCTCCTGTGCCTTGAATTTTTCAAGGATCGTTTTTCGTTCGGCTGTAGGGAGATCGCTCGAGTAGGCGCGGACCGTAATACGAGCACGCTCCGATGAGTCCAGCTCTTCAAAGCATTCAAGCAAGAAGACAAGACGTTTCGTAGATTCCGACGATTTAGTGAAAATCAAGGCATTGCGAACATTGTGGTTGTGGAGAAGGTGAAGTAACATGAGCGGTTTTTGCAGTGGCTTACAAACAACCATATATTCCTGACCTATGGTTTTAGTCCAAAGTAATCGCCAAGCAGGTTCAAGGCTCACCGTCAGGGTGGTTGGCATAGTAAATCGTTCGGAAGCGAGATGTGATGGAACACTATCGGATCCATCCTCAATTTGATTCTGAACAACGAAATACTGCGGATCTCGCAGACCCAGGGATGCCAGTTTGCCGGGATCTTGAGTGAGTGTCGCAGAGAACAGCAGTTTTTGGCATGAGACCCTTTTCCGCTCATCGACATCAACTTGAGAATATCTACAATGCTTCAGATTCAAGCAAGTAGGTGCGACAGAATCGGAACTCGATGGGAGACATGTATCTTCCGAAGACAACTTGCTTGCCAGGGAACTGCTCTGCGAAGGCTCCCCATATATAGCGGTAAGTACCTGAGCTAGCCAATCTTGGAATGACTGGGAGAGTAAACGGTCAGCTTCATCAATAACCTGGATAAATCCTGTTGAGAAACATGGATAGCAACTATCAATACAATCATACCAGGAAGCGGAGGTGCTGCAACGAAAAGTTAGGCGTTCCATTAAGATGGTCCGTCAACCGACCTGGAGTACATATCAAGATGTCCACTTTGCTGGAACCCCCGAGTAAGCTACAAAACAGGCGGGATTGGTTAACGTCACCCAAACGGCAAGGAATGTCTACCCAGAATCAGTCTCGGAGACCAGCTGTGCTTGTTCGTGAGCAAATGAATGTTGACCTGTCGCAATACCAGTCTAGTAAAAAGGGTCAGAACAGAAACAGTCATGATATGTTTAGATGCGGATCACTTTTAAGCCACGCCCTTTACCGACAGCTTCGAATATTTCTCTGACCTGCATGACAAGGTCACGAGTGGGCAGAATAATTAAGGCGCGCAACCTAGTAACGATCCTGTTAGATAACGCCTGTAGCATCGCGAGCATCAGTAAATCTCAGTAATACCAATGACAATAGCCTTACCTCTAGAATAGGAAGGACGTAAGCAAGTGTCTTCCCACTCCCCGTTGGCGCGGTAACGCATACGTCGTGAGGAGTGGAGTACGGTGTATACAGCGATCGACTGTGGCGGGCCAAGAAGGGCAGAAGAGCGGTCTGTACTGTACGTCGGCTCATCAGTATCTGAAGCCGGAACTTGTATAATCAGTCCCTAACCAGCAAAAAGTTCACTAATACCGAGCTCAAGCAAGCGTCTTCGCGTCTTCAGGCCAAGACCTGTGTCATGGTCTTGTGCTATTGTTGAAATAGGTGTTGTGGCGGCAGGGTTGATAACTATTGCGTGTAGAAGAGCTTGGTCGATCCCTTGGGTAGCAAGGACGGATTTGGGTGGCGCATTGGGCACCGTTGGCGGAGGAAACGACGGCAGAGCGCTTGTCGAGTTTGTGGGAGGTATCTGAATGCCAGCTTTACTCTCCAAGTCGGGTGTTCCTCTGGAATCGTTGACTTCTGAACGAGGTCCCTCCCCAACCACTCTCCGCCTTTTCCTAGGGAACTGATGTTCCAAAGTGACCCCCTCCTCGTCCGTGCCGTCATCGCAAAGTTCATCAGCAGTTCCCTCTTCGTCATTGCCGTGCTCCTCGTCCTCTTCAAATTCTGAACCCACTTGAGCATCCCGGGGCTTTCGAGGTGCAGAAATTTTTCGTGCCTTTCTCCGCAATTTTTTGCGCTTCAGATACCTGGCCTTTGCCTTGGTCTTGGTCTTCGATGTCTTAGCACTTGAACTCGAGACGTAGCATAACCACTAGCATGCTCACCTTTGATATTTCATTTTCATCCAACTGCAGAACCTCCGCCATAGTATACAAGATACTGATATCTAGTCGACTGTCGCCGTGGTACAAAGTGGAAGAAAATACCAAAAGAGGAAATACTATTAAAGCACGACGCGTTTTACAGAATTTTAATCTGAAAGAAATGTCGGCCCCATGCGAAGACTTTAGATTGGGGACATTTCATCACATCGCGAAATTTGGTCAAGTTATGTTGGTTAACTTTCGCAACTTTGAGATCTCCTGGTTAAAACACGTCGTGAAGTGTGGTAACAATCTTTTTAGTAACACTGTCTTGCATTGGAATATATGACAATTAGGATTTCTGGTACGACAACATCTGGCAAGGAGGCTTCATTATTGCATGCGTGATTAGTGACCTGCTGTTAAGGCCGCCAGCGTCCAATGTAATCATCGAATAACCGGTGCACCTACGACACCGACTGATATACTGAGTGAGGATACAAACTGGGCCGGGCGAGCGACAACAGCTCGAGCGTAACTCAGGGCTTGAAGCCGGACCAATCAGTGGCATGTCTTAGTTCTGGTCACCAATCGGACTTGTGTTTATCAGTGACTTCGTTCGTGACCTAGGCTGAATGACACATCGACGATCGAATGATCTTATCCAGTAGAATCATGTTCCCTGCTGACAGAAGATCGACGTACAAAACCCCTCCCGCTACGTTCACCGATAAGCTAGTATCCCAAGAGGCTCGACGCGAAAAGGTCAACTATCGCATTTCCGCTCAGCTCAAGCATCCAAACTAACAGGGACACTTGTACTATATAGGCTCTAGAAGAACAAAGGCGGGTGCGTGGAGTCACGCTGAACCCGTCAGCGTTCCGATTTCTCATTTGCATGGCCGCTTGGTATAGCGGAGGGCTCAGAAATTTGATTCATCCAGACAGCTTGATGCATTCGCGCACCTCAGCCTCGGCGCATCTGACGACGAGGGTTGCGAGGACGTTGACGAAGAATCTCAAGTGGTTAGGGAAGGGATAGCAAACTACGCATCTCTTGCAGGCACATCAGACCTATCCAGCACTGTTATTGCACACGGGGCAGATGACAACAATCATCCCAAAAAGAAGCGTAACAAAAACAAAAGGAAGCGGGAAAAGGGCCCCAGCAAGTGGGCGAACAAGTGCATGTACGCGGAGCTACTGGAGATGAAGGAGGAACCTGGGCTCTGGGACAACCACCCAAATGATACAGACGATGGTCTTCCATCGGATCTCGAGAGAAACTGGGTAGCAGTCGCACCTGTACCGATAGGGAAGCGATGCCTAGCCATTACTCACCAATCGACATCAGGCGTCATAGGCATATGTGCTAACATTTGTCCCCAATTTCGGAATGATAATGCTGATTGCGTCCCTTCGCAGCACCAAATACCACTCTTCGGTCTCGTCTTCTGGGGAAAAAGCTACTTCCTCGCTTTCCTTCTTCACTACCACCATTAACAATACTGGACTGCATCCTCGACATGAATTGGAGAACGAACGGGGTTTTACACGTCCTTGATGTCATTAAATGGAAAGGTCAGGATATCGGGGATTGCGAAACCCCTTTCAGGTATCCTGTAGTGCAATGACGGTTATCTCATACTTATCGAATCGACAGGTTTTGGTGGCGGGACACTCGACTTGCTGAACTACCAAAGTTTGTGCCGCCTTCGACCGTGTTCTCGTTCGGTGGCTGCACCGAGGCTCAACAATTGGTTTCACATTCAAGTTCTTACAATTTCCAGTACCCGACGTCATTCATTCCTATTCCTTATCACATGGATACAACTCTCCCCATGTTACACTCTTATATCGTACCTCTGGCACGCTCAACCCGGGAGATCCTCATCGATATTCCTACTTCAACACCCTTCCAATTCCTGCCCTCTTCGGACTCGACAATGTCGATCGATTCCGGACCTGACTACAGTGGACTGAAATCTGTCCCAGTGTCCGTAACATCAGATGGACTTCTACTTTATGTCTCTCATGCTAGCTACGAAGAGGGCATAAGCCCACTGAGTTGTTGGGTACCTCTACGGTCAACCACCCCCCCTGGCAAACACGAGACTGGTGATACGGAGCGGGAGAGAAGTGGCCCATTGGATTTGTTTCAGCGGTATGTTCGTGGGAACCTACCACGTCTTGTGTCTGACAACTAAATGGTGATAGACTCGTTCATCGCCGTTTGACTAGGACACAAACTATGCAGTCTGACGGTATGATTATGTAGACCCACAGGCACATGCAGTCAGTACGGTTTGCTTCTTTATCGGCCATAACAATTGACATCCTTAAGATATTTTGCTTCTCTTCTTGTCTGTATGCTCCCTACTGCATAACCAATCTTTGTAAGTGCCGTATCCACATGGCAGAGGGCTTGTGCAATGTGTCTGAGAGACAGGGAAGGCGAACACAGGCTACCTGATAAGACCCGGACAACCACTCCAAGAGAGCTGCGACTGTGTTAGTAGGTTGTGCAGAGTTAACGTTAAGCGTCGGAGGTCCGTTCAACTTTGACATACTGTAGAGCACATGACATGGGGACAAGAATACACGCTGTCAAGGGCTTTGTTCAGGAACTGAGCCATAAGAAGAGATAGATAACCGGCCCGCAAACAATACATACAGACTCAATAATGGGCTGGCGAGTGTATTTTGACCACACGCATACACCACCAGCCGCGACTACAAAACGGTGTTATCCCTACTGTACTAGGCAGCGAATGCCAGGTGAATACAAAACACATGGTCGAATGTACAGTGATTGTCCATGTCAAGACACAATAACCAGCGAGTTAATATTGTACCATTCTCACAAATCAAACCGGTTCAGTCGGTGGCAAGGATGTTCTTCAAATAGTCCACTGCTGCCTGCCGCACAGATGGTTCCATCACCGGACTGCCCATTATGTCCATTGCAACCTGAGCCCGCTGCTTTATCCCGAGTTCTTTGTTGTTCTCTCGATCCACCTGTTCCCGCTCGAATCGGCGGCGTTCCAGCTCCTGACGCACTGTGCTTTCTTTTTCTTCCCGCTCCTCGCGTCGGCGCAGGTAGTCAATCTTGAGCTTGCTGTGTTGTACCTGTGCCTGAAGTAATTGGAGACAGACTGCCATCAAATTTTGTGGGACGGAGAAATGAATATGTGACTGTTCGGGTTGAGGCGATGTGGGCTTTTGTCCTGAAACCGTGGGCCGACCCGGCGAACTTGATTGTCCTGCTTCCATAGCAAAGTGATCTAACCCGGTAGCGGTTTGTGGATTCATAGGCAGAGAGTAGGGTGGTGTACGAGCAACTTGTGATGGTACAGATTGAGGAGGATCCGAGAAGTCCAGCGAAGTCTCTTCGTCTTCGACTTCATCGCTGTTGACCGTTCCCCCAAAACCTCCCGATGTGCCATTTGCATTGTGTCGGGTAGAGGGGCGGGTAACCGCCGGGTCGCCATTCCATCTGTGATAGGACATTGTTTAGTTGTCGCATGGTCAATCGACTGGCCCACCTGCGATAAAATAGATTGTACCATCCACTTCGATGCCAGTGATCTATGGTTCTTGCGTTAAGGTTTCCGACATCGCAACCACCCTTCCGGGCAAGCTGTAGGCGGCGCTCATATTCTCTGAGCCTGTCCCCCTCCATAATCATGCTTAGGGGACCACACCCGGATTGGGCATGATATGCTTCAAATGCATGTATCTGCTTGAACAGGTTAAAGTTGCGCTCGTAACAGCCCTTGAGAGCTTGGTAGGTTTTCTTCCCCCCAAAAACTTCCATGGCACACTACAGTCGGCTATGAACGAAGGAAGTACTGCCGCGTCACTAATGCATACCTCTCGGAAGCACGAATTTTTGGTAGAGCGGAGAGAATTCCAGTGTTCGTCCTCACTCGGGTCCATGAGCCAAGTGAACAACTTGGTTTTCTCTTCCTCGGTCCAATGCTTTGAACCATGAACAGGGTCATTGTCAAATTCTCCCGCGTCTTCACCCTCTCGTCTTCGCTTCCCCAGTTGGCTGTTCGGTATTGCACTGGCACCGTCAGTGTGCTTGCGTTTCAGTGCATTCGCGGCTTGGCCATCGTTCGTCAGGGGAATGGTGAATTCATGTATGGGGGAACGTGAAGGACCAGCGACGGGCTGAGTGGATCGTCCACCGTTACCATTCGAGTCAAGAAGGGTCGGCGGCGAATCTGCCACCCTGAAGGTGCCATCGTGAAAAGCGGACCGCGCACTGAGTGTTGGGGTAAGATGAGGTCCCAGCGCTTGATTGAGGCTCTGCAATGCATTCATCGATGAGTCTGTAAGATGAAACGAGGGGAGAATCCTCATACCGAAACATTGCTGACATTGGGATCACGTTGTAAATGGCCAAAGGCCATGCCAGGATCACTGCATGCGATTGAGAAGGCAGTGAGACATTGCGGTTGGTATAGCGTCGTGCACAGGTGAGCTGGACGACGAGCAAGCGTATTGAGAGGTACTTACCCATGGGTCTGGGAGCTGTCCATGGCCGCTGAGCTTGACTCCCTTGCTGAACCACGGTGAACCGGACGTGAACCGCTCGGACTTGCTGTGGCTCGTTTGCGCGACGGCCAAATAAACAAACATAGAGGCGCTCCGGTTCGTATCACGGAAAATGGCATAAACAATTAGATGGAAGTATGACTAGTACATAACCGCGCGTATCTCATATCTCATCGTCAGGCTCTCCCTCAGCATCCAAGTCCGAGTCCTCCTCAACCACCACTCCGAGCGGGACGCCTCCTGCGGTACCACCCTCTCCTGCGCCTCGTGAACCTAGCGGTGATGAAGCTCCCTCTCCTTCGCTCGAAATCTTGCTGCGAACAGCAGAGCCGTTGGCACCTTCGGCCACGACCACGGTATCATCACTCGGAACACTGTGCCGACTGGTCAATCCCGTGAGCGGAGTGCCCAAATCTTCGGATTTCACGTCGTGACATTCTTGTGGCGCAATATTATCATCCAAGTCATCTTTTGGTTCCAGCTCTTTTTCTCCCTTCGTGGTCCCGACCGCATGCCTACCATCCGGTGAACGCCGGATGGAACCCCGACGAACTCCGTTCGTGGCGCGACCCTCTCCAGTGGAAACCAGAGGATGGCGATCAACTGGTTGTTCAACACATTCATCGGGCCGCTCGGTATGAGCAAAATCCACAGATGTACGTAGAACCTCGGCGGGGGGGAAATCGAGTTTCCTGCGTTTCCAAGGTGATGTTGATTTGGAAGACGATATCGGTCCAGACTCGGTCGGAAAGGGCTGGGTTGCAACAGGTCCTTTGTCAGGTGGTTGGACTCGAGGACGACCACGTCGACGCTTGGTTGGCACAGCGGGAGCAACCTCGTCAATCCTCTGCATAACGACATTGGGGTCATCCAGCAAGTTTCCGCCGTTTTCACTGTGGGATCCAGGGTCACCGTCCGAAACTGTTCGCACAGAAGCCGACCGGGTGGACAACGCAAGGGAGCCGGGACTCGCATCCCTGGGGTGATGTTCCGCTTGCTTGCTTGGCGTGGGGAGCACGTCGTCAAAAAGGTGGGCTGCAGTCACTTCTACTGCTTCGCGAACTACCGGCTGTTCGTTCGGCTCATTTGACGGGCCTTGCCCACAATCCAAAGATTTGGCCCGATCGGCAAGATCTACCGTAGGGGTCCCGCCGTCCGTGGGACTCTGATGCACACCGACGTGGGTTACGGCACCAAAACCTAGTTCCGCCTCAGTCTTAGGAAGCTCCACCCCCCCTTTGATGCGAGACGACACAAACGGTGCCCATTTCAGTTTCTCGGGCTTGAGCTTGAGGTACCCCTTCCTTTCCCAAGTTTCCAGCCAACGTTCTACCTTGTCTTGGTCCCAAGAGATTTCGTAGTGTGTAGGAGCGACAAACATCGCATTAGACTTATTTCCTCCGCCTTCCGTTTGTTTCTGTGAATTGGGTCTTTGCAAGTGCCTTCGCGCAATACCATTTTTGCGACCACGCGGGAACTTGATCGACTGTCCTGGAGATGGACGAGCGCCGTCTGGGAATGCGGTATCCACTGTGATCATATCTTGTTGTGTGAGAATGGTGAAAATATCTTCGGCGGTCATAGACGTGGCTCTGCTAATATCTGTTCGGTGGTACGCAGGGCACCTGGTGTGAGGGAGGGTCAACCCATGAGTGAAGGAATGATAAACTGACCTTCGAAAGTTGGCTTCAGGGCGGCCGATCTGAGGTACCGCATAAGTGCGAGCGTCCAGTAATTCTTATAGCCAAGAGCACCCAATCCAGAGAGAGGTTTTTCAGGGGAACCTGCACGCTGTTCTTTCTTCGATAACAGGTAACCTGAATACACACTTCGTTAATAGCTAAGCACAAATAAGAGATTTCAAACATACTGAAATCGATGAGGTAGTTTCCCCACCCCTGTCGTTGTCGCACTGGAAGTGTCATGATACAACTCACGTTGTATTGTTTCGGTGAGCATTTCTCCTTGCTGAAGTATCCCACGAAATGAGCCCCGATGTCATCGATCTCCGTCATGACATAGAAAAGAAATGGTTCGACATCATAGAAAAGAGATTTATGATCAAGAAACATTTTGGATAAGAGGCAAAGGTTCTGGCAGTATATTTTGTTTTTGCGTCCGTCCACTTCGAATATGGAAATCGAATTATCGCGGTAGATTTCGTCACCTGGAGGATGACGAGCTTTACATTTCATCTTTCATCACAAGTTAGGTCCAAGCTGCGTTCCGTATTCAAACAAGGACTCACCCTATGCCGACCAAATGCAAAGCGGCTACGCATATACTTCAAACAAAATTCACATATCCATAGCCGCCCGTCTGGTATGTTTGCATACTCTTCCGGGAACGGGGCATCGTACCAAGGATGGATGTCGTAGGACCCGAAACGGATGGTACGTATACGTAACGTTGACTGTCCGTCAGGGGCGATCGGTGTGTTCGGTGTTTGGGAGAAGATTCCGGGTATAGGTGGGACGATGCTGGGGGTAGATGGCGCCGGAGACGCGGGTGGTAATGAAGAAGGTATAGATATTTGATGGAGCATGGTGGAGCGAAGGGGGCGTGAAGACGGGCCAGCTATCGGCATATCTGGGCTCTCAGCAGTTAAAGGCAGTGGAGTCGGAGCTGGATACAGTTTCTCCTGGGGGGGAAAGTAATCAACCCAATGATTTGGTGCGCACACGTCGGCAGCATACCTCAGCGGCAAGCCTACTCTTCTCAAACCTCGCCCTATCAAAGTTATCAATACTTGTCTTCGACGTATCTCTCTCCGCTGGTGGCAGGAGGTCCTCAAAGATATTGTGCTCCATTTCGTCCTCACGCTCTTTACCCTTACCCTTGGGCGGGAGCCGCAAGCGCACAATCAACGGCGGAGAAGAGCGCACCTTGATGCGCATGCGCTTTGTGGGACGCGGAGTTAGCGTCTGTGGTGTGCGCTTAGCAGGTCTCCTTTTCTTGACTAACTCAGGACGGCGGGCCGCGGCAGCGCTCACAGTTTCGTCCGAGTCCGAATCTGAATCGGAGGATTCATCAGTAGACGAATCATCGACCTGGACATCCATTTCGGGGTCCGCCCCGGGTGAGCCACTAGTCAGTCCAACTGGATGAGATTTGCCTGCGGGGTAGCCGAGTCCTGTCGGGGGGAAAGTGGCATGCTGGGCCAGAGTGGAATTAGGACTGGGAGGGAGTGTGTTGAGTGATGGACATAGGGGACAATGCCATCGGCCTGGTGGTTCTTCTTCAAGTGGAGGTTGGAGGCAATCCATGTGCCAGCCTATTAGAAGCAAAAAGGTGAACGGCCAAGTTGAACTGCAAAGCTTGTGATATACCTCGATCGCAAAAGTCACAAAACAATATCCTGGCCTATTGGCATATGAACCAAAAGCACACAAACAGGACGGGTACTCTTACATCATCTCCCTTTTCCCGGCAAATCTCACAGATTTTGCATTCGATGCACTTCCAAGGGTAGGATCGGACCACCTCGGCGACCTTGCCAAGTTCCATACAGCTTGGATGTCCTGGGAAACGTAGCTAGTAAATCTGTTCCACGAACCGCAGCACGTCGAGACGCACCGCTCCGTCCGCACTCTTCGCAAGAGACCATCACCTCAGGCTCGCCAAGCTTGTTCCTGCAGTCGTTCCCCTGACAAAATCCACATTCCTCTTCACGTCTAGGTTTTCTCTTTCGTTTCTGCGGTTTTGTGACCCGTGGAAGCTCCGTTTCCGGGATCGGCAGATAAGCCGCGTGTGGCTGAGGCGCGAACGGATCACCTTGTGGCCCCTGGTCGTACCGCAATGGTTCTTGAGAGTAATGCCTCTGCCGAGATAGCACAAAATTATCCTGGACAACAATGGGATGCGGCTGTCGATGATTTGATGAGCATTGCACTCCGTAACCACGTCTGACGCTAATTACAACACGCGACGTGTTTGTCGCCGACGGGGCGTCATAGATATGTGTGGCAGATAAGACTTACCTGCTGAGAACCCTGTAAATGCGCATTTCTGTCGCGGACTATAGCGGGGTCGGTGGCTGAAGCACCTGCAAGGGCAGGATCGATCGGAATGTCGTCTACGTTGCTGAAGGGCGTCCCAGGTTCGCTCGCTACTTCGCGGTCAAAGAGAGCGTTGCTTGGGAAAGGGAGCCCACGCATAGCGGCTACGATGGACGTGATGGAGAGTGACGAGCTCGAAGAACGATTTCGCGGGCGGACAGACACGTCGAGGAGCACAGCGAGCGGTCCACTCCTCCGTGACCGCCCCGCGTGACGAGCAAATTAGGAAGGTGGTCACGTTTCCTTCCCAAAATTCGCGGGATGCTTCCATTTCTGGTGCCGACTCGTAATTTTAGGTAGGATCTGGGGTAAAAACATGTTTGACTCTCGGGATACACGGCGGGGAGTGAGCGGCTCGATATTCACCATAATATTCAGTAGCCCCGCCGAGTCGTGCCCTGATTTTTAATTTTTTATGTGGCTTAAGTGGCTAAACAAGCGACAACAAGTAGCACTTGATCCTGTGTGTTGCATTCTCAGAGACCCGGACTAGTCGAGCTGGCTTGCTGGCTTTCAATCTCGTTTCCTCACCTTTCGTCCCTTCGTCCCCTACCACCATCTTCTCCTCCAGGGAATGCAAGCTGTCATCAATCGCCAACCATTTCCTCCCCTCCTAGACCAGTATCACCCTCCATCGCTCACCCAGCCTCGCTCAAATCCCACAATGATGCCCACTCCCCCAGTCGTCTCCCGCAAGCGAAAGAGGGCCCACCAGTACACAGTCAGCTACAGCGAAGTTCAAGAGGTCGACAACGAAGGCCGGGTCCGCGAAGTAATTGTTATTGAAGACACTCCTCCTCCATCCACTATATCTCCCACAACAACCCACACCAACGCCTACTCCGCTTCATACCAACCTCCACCCTACTCTGCCCCAATCAGGACCAGAGCCCGTGCCGCCGCTGAGGCACAGGCCTTGTCTGCCAGTACTTCCTCGGCAGTGCTTGTGGCACCAGCGCCAAAGAAGAGGAAGCGAGACCAACCCGACGACTCCTGTGGGACCATCGTGAAGAAGATCACCACTAGCTTCCAACAACAGGCCGCCGTACCCTCTTCAAAGTCCTGGGCAAGCGGTAGTGGGCCTGCCACCACAGACGTACGTAACAGCTTACAGTCCTCTAACCAGGAACAGCACATTAACCATCACCAGGCTTCCAACGGCGTCGTTCCTTGCGATGATAAGGAAGGCCATTACATTATTGTGCCAGACGACATAATTTACAGTCGTTGTAAGTCCCAGTCTGTCTACGCTCCTTATCCATCCTGACCACCTCATTTATAGATCGTACGGTCCGTCTTCTTGGTCAAGGAACCTTCGGAAAAGTGGTAGAAGCAGTCGACATTCAAACACAGAACCGAGTAGCGATTAAGATCATCCGTGCCATCCCAAAGTACCGTGATGCAAGCAAGATCGAAATACGTGTCCTCCAGAAGCTCAAAGAAAGAGACCCTGCGAACGTTCAGTGGGTCTGCGTGTTCAGGAGCGGTTTGCGGAACACTGACATTCCATTGTATTTTTTTCCGCAGTAAATGTATCCATTTACTCCACTGGTTTGACCACCGAAACCACATATGCCTGGTTTCAGAATTACTGGGCATGTGTGTATACGACTTTTTGAAGGAAAACGAATTTGCCCCGTTTCCTCGGAACCACATACAGTCCTTCGCCAGACAGTTGCTTGACAGTGTTGCTTGTATGTTGTTTCCTTCCTGCATTGGGGTACAACTTACATGTGTACCACTATAGTCTTGCACGATCTCCACTTGATTCATACAGATCTCAAACCGGAAAATATCTTACTTGTGCACAACAATTACAGGCTTGCTGTTGTGCCCGTGCCTGGAAAGGTGAGTGGCTGCCGCATCTTCAACACGCAAATTAGGTGTAACGAGATTTCCACTTACAGCGAAATGCTCCACCACGAACAAAACGAATACTCCAATCCACAGACATTCGTCTCATAGATTTTGGTTCTGCAACGTTCGAGGAAGAGTATCATTCAACGGTTGTCTCAACGCGCCACTATCGAGCACCAGAAATCATCCTCGGTTCGCCTCATTCGCGGGGCCTATGCTTCTGCTTACGTGAGCTCTGTCTATAGGTTTGGGGTGGTCATACCCGTGTGATGCATACTCATTGGGATGCATTCTCGTCGAATTTTATACCGGAGTTGCACTCTATCAAACCCACGACAATCTTGAGCACCTAGCCATGATGGAAGCGGTCATGGGAAAGATGCCCGACCGCTTTGCGCGCGCAGGGGCGCGGTCGAAGCCAGAGTTCTTCAAGGAAGGTCCACGGCTTGACTGGCCTAAGCCCAAGGCTTCGCGGCAAAGCAAGAAGGATGTTCGTGCAACCAAGTCACTCGTGGTAATTCTTCGCTTGGACTTCCTATCATTATCCGCTCAATTTTATTTACTCATAGGAGGTTATACCACCCAGCGAACAGATCAACAAGCATTTTTTGGATCTCGTGCGACGATTACTCGCCTTTGATCCCGCACAACGGATAACTGTGCGGGAAGCCCTGCACCACCCATACTTTTCTGTCAGTGTGCCAGAAGAACTGTAGCCCAGATTATCACCAGTTGCCTATTTCACTTTGTAGACCACTCCTTACTCCCCACACCATCATCTCTCTCATCCATCTGTCTGCAGCACATCCTCGCTCCCTTCGGTTGTTTTTATGGTGTTCGGTCGTGGCCATGTACAACGCAATCAACCCATCCCATCGCCTCATTCATACCTGTTTGACTTTCATCCATCCTCCGTGTCTACCGTCTGCCTCCCGAGCGCAATAGTTGTTCCCTGCACTGTCCGGGCGGTATCACATGTTTGCTCACAATCGCGCAAGGCAGTAGCTACTTGTTTTTGTAACACCATCTCTCACTTCGCAGATGCCTGGTGCTCTGTGAAGCTGAACTGTATGGAGAGGGAACTCGGACAATGGTAAGCTCGTACACGCAACTTGTGTTAATAGTGAACTAACATGAAGTTAGGTTGATCGTGATGGGGACAGTAGCACCAGGATAGGACGACGTATGATGCATCTTCAAGTGCTCCACAGTAGACCCACCGCCGAATTATTCGGATGAACGCTGTTCGACTTCGACATCATTTTTACCCTTAGAGCGAATGCACCAGGAGTCCTAATGCACGTATTAGTACTGCAAATCCGGGCGAAAGCACGGCCCACAGTATTAGTACCGAGGGAACAGCCCAGTGAGTGACTACAGTCTCACAGGCACAACTTCCGAGGAATGCTTTCGCTTCAAGGAGTCACATTGCATTTGTAATTACCCGCTATCCAAGTTTGTCGAATTGGCACTCCAAGCCACCGTCCAGCTCCCTCGACCTACATCCCTCCCGGGCATCTATCCTGGCCTTTTGTATTCATCCCAAGCAAAATTGAACTAAGCTAGTTGCTGCCTGACACCTTGCTTGTGTACCAATGCTGTCAGGATATTGCACCCACTGTGACCTACTCTATTTTTAATGAGCATGTGTCCTGGTCTGTTGTGGAGATTGAACCTTGTCAGGGCACAGCCATTGGGCCACTGTATGACACTGCTGCAAGGTGATATGCTCTTAAGAACCAGGATTTTTGAAATATGCCAAGGTTAAGCCTAAATAGCAAGAAATCAAATGAAACATGGTTTGTGTTGTTGTCTTGCAGTAGAGTGAGGTATGATACAAGACCAAGAACACTCAGGAAGATGATCTTCTAAGACAAATGTATCAATGTGGTTTTTGATAAATAGTGCTATAGGTGCTTAGCATAACAAAGACAGGAGATATGCTCAAAGAACCTGATGGCTATGGAAACCTGAACAGTCTTCAGTGAAAGTGGGGAACAATCCTCAGGTGAGTTTATCAGCATTTTAGCAGAAGTCTATTTCTGAGTTATTTTAACTTATATGTAAATGTTATTTAAACCAACTAAAAATTGTCCCTGAGCATGACAAGCTAATTGAGTTTGCAAAGATTATTAGACCATGTATTTAGCATATGCTAAAGTGACATGACTAACTTGTGTGTCTTGTGTAACTCAGATCACAAAGAACATGGTAATAGTGCAAAACTAAATATAGCAGGTTCAAGCAAGGATTAGCGATGAGGTAGGCACAGTGTGTAAATTGGGGACATCAATACTGTCCCTGTCTCCCTCAGAGAATCAGAGGAGTTGCAACACTAAGAGTATCAAAGTTAGTACTTGATCCTAGTGTTATGTGTCATGACCACAGCAATTCCACTTACTCCACTCTACATATGCAGGCCAATCCCAAGATTGGCACAACTTTCTTGTAGCAGACCATCCTCTAGATTTACAAACAGATGGATATGCACCATTCATTATACATGTTGTTACACTAACACTTCTGGCTTTGGATTCACAGCTCCCCCTCAAATCCATTAGGTGATCTCTGGACTAAAGTGCTACATATATGTGCTTGCTCACACACTCACTTCTGCCATACTTAGCATAACCATAGTGTTTACTATCCAGGATCTACTCCCAGTGGTGACACATCAATCTCAGAACCAGAGGACAGTGCAACAGTGTTGGATGTGGCACTGGGTACACATTCCCTATTTACATCACCTGTTTGCTGTCCAGTGACTCGTCATAATTCTCGTGGGAGCATAGCTACTCATTAACCTGCATCATCCACCTACATAAGTAAGTGTGCACCTCATTTGCTGGTATTAAACAACGCTGGATTTAACATGTGTGCAGGCACCACGCCCACACAAAGCAACATGGGAATATTTGTTGACGAGCAAGCAATTGTGCGAAATGCAATGGAATATTTGATGCCGCTGTTAAACCAAGTGGCGTTCTGGATATCTCTTTGCATCTTGATATGCACTGTCACGTTTTTTGTCCGGGAGGGTCTGAGGGAGAGCAGGGAGAGGACATTGCACGCAGAACAACTGAGACAGTTGCAACACGCAGGCAGTGGGACGAAGGCGGCCATGTGATCGTACAGTCTATTAAGTACTCATAGTTGAATTGTTAGCAGGCGAGAAAGGACCTGACAATTAGTTGTATACCACAGCAGGTTTCATGAGATGTGTTCTTCTGCCACAGCGTTGTGCCCTATACTGCAATGAATTTATGGCAACTTGCTTCTGAGCTTCCCCCTGCTAAAGTATCGCAGGGCTCGTCGAGCTCAAACCACTAATCAAGGGTTGAACTACAGATGTGCCAACAGTGGCCTACATCCTAGTCCCACTAAGGGCGACGTAACATTGCGGAATATCGTTCGGCTGTAAGCTTCGTTCGCCATAGACCGAGTCCACAAGAGAACACTCTGCCAAGGAAAGACGTAGGAATACATCTCAGGGCCAGACTTGACCAAACAAAACAAAACACGTTCAGGCTTGTCCCCGACTTACACCGACCGCAACTAATTCTGTGACGATGTCCGACGACAGGGCCGAACTCATCAGAGGTGAGCATTCTCTCACAACCTGATTTCATACCCCATTTCTAAACCGCGTTGCCATTTCGCGTCGCCTCGGCACCGAACCTGGGTTGGGACTAGCTAAACTCCAGGAACGGGAAGATTTCATCCGCGAGTCATGGGTCAAAGCCATGGAGGCCCGTCTGGTGCGAGACGAGCTCACCAAATGCCAGCGACACGAAGGTGTCAACTCTCTTGAGAACTGCCGGTGGTTGTCAGAAAAGTATTCTCAGATGCTCCTAGAGAACAAGGTACGTCAGTTTGTGCTATGTCATATACCAATTGATAGCATCCTGAATGGGCAGGTGAAGGGATACAAGAAAATCGATGTTTAAATGAAAGTGATGCAGCAATACTCAATAGTTTGCTCACCGCGCTTGTCAAGGACTGGCAACGTATCCTGTTGCCTGGATTTCTTGAGTAGCGATGTATAATTTATCCATCCATCTAGAGATAATTGGGGAACATTGTCTACTTAGATGGACATGCCAACCCGTAATGGAGCTGAAGGACTTCATTTTTTGTGCCTGCGCCGCTTCCCTTCAGCTCCGCTTGTCTCGCCACCGCTCAGCTCCCCTCCACTACCTACAGCCGTGGGCTTCCTTGTCTGAGATTTCTTCAGGTGGTACTCGGGAATCCATTCCTCCTCATATCTTGCCCCACTAGAAGTAGCTGTAGTCGTACTGCCCGGCGCACTCGCATCCGGGCGATGGCGCTTAGATTTTTTGGCTTTCACAGCAGGGAAGTAAGTGAGATAAATGAAGTAGGATGCCCCACCAAGGAACGCAGCGACGACCAAGTACGTCGAAATACTAGATGCAAGGATAGTTGAGCAGGAATTCCTGATGGGACCAACGACTCACAGCTTGAAGTCAAACCAGGCACCTTCAGGTTCGACTATGGTCACTACTGAATCAAAAGCCGTAACGCGGAACTTGGAGTTCTAAGATAGCGAGTCAGAGTGGTTTACATGCATGAGACTTACTTACATCCACAGAATGCTCCAACCAAATGTTAAGACGGAGGTCCCCTGGCTAAATTCTGTGTCGGACAGAGAGGGTCGGGACCAGATAGTGTGCATACCTTGAACCTGCAGTAGATTGGGTCAATCCTCGAGGGACTTGAAAAGGTACGGGCTTACTCAGAGTAGAACGCGTATGGAATTTGGAGTTTGGACTTTTCCGTCAACGGGAAACCATACGTGAGCGGGGTTGTCTGGAAAGGACGTGAATTGGCGCCAAAAAAGAAGAGGGGGATGGACGAACATTCTTCACCAAAGCACCGCTATCGGGGTGATGGAAAGAACCTCCGACGGAGTGAAGCGTCACATTCTGATCGCTCTTGTTCTCGACCAAAAGGTAAATTTGGTTACGTTCGCCATTAACTACGTCTATGAAGACAAGTTAGAGAAGCGTCAGACGAACATGCATGGACAACGTACGACCGAAAGGATTGTGGTCAGGAAACGATGCTTCAATGACAATTTCGGGTTCAATTGACTCGTCCGGCACTGAGAGCATTGTCAGCTTATTATGCCCGTGCAGGAAGGCAGGATGGCGACACACATGCAAAAGTGGTGAGAACAAAGAGGGACACCAAGGCGAGGACGCGCGTGACGAGGCGCATCTTGGAAACGACAAGACCGAGCAGACCGTACTTGGTGGTAATAACACTGGCCACGTCCCCTGTAAATTTGACTCAGGGCAGGTTCGTCGAGTGGTCACATGACCGGATATTCCTTCGACCCCTCACTTTCCTTCGACGACTGTCTTTGCAGCTGTAGATGACTGAATTGCCCAACGGGAAGGATCCTGTGCATTTCATCAACGATGCACCTCGGAAATATTACGCAAACAGCAGGCTCACCGGTATTGTTCTCCCAGGCAGCCAGGAATCCGAGTTGGTAGAAGAAAGTGCTCTTATAATCGTGAGAGAGATGAAGTATTGGCTCTGCGCGACAGCGTAAAGGAGGATCTTGACCCACTCATTGGCCTGTGCCATACGGGAACCTTCAGCATCTTCTAAATATGCGGATCGTCTATCCCAGGTATTGATGCTCACCCGTGCCCCAGTTGTGAATCAGAGGGCTGGCGTGGTTATGCGTGAACGAGTAACGTTACCCCCTATTTTACTGTATTGATGAATCGTTCCCGCTAACAGTCATTATTTTTTTAGGTGCGCATGGTCCTGCAAATGGCGGCGCAACTGCAAGCGCCGATCTCGGACTTGAGATTGTATTAAGAGAGGCTACACTCGCGGAAGGAGACTTCGTCTTCGCCTAGACCGAGCTGCGTGTGGCTCAATTAAACTTTCCTATGCACGGATTATTTGAAGGCTGTCACATCCCAAAAGGCCAGCAATGTAACTTTTTCTCGGCTGACCACCTGTGTTGGTGCGTATGGCTAGTTGGAGCTCCGTACAGCCAGTTAATGTATCACCAGGGCTGAGTTCCTCCATCCAACTAATTGGATTGTGAATTTCAGAATGCGGCATGTTCGTGGCATGACACCAGATCAATCCGTTTCCACGCAACATTGTCCAGTTCTGGGCTGTAAATTCGCACCGAAAGCATATCAGAGCAAAGTGAATCTCCGGTCATTGTTCCATGTACTTTTTTTTTTTGACCATGTTGACAAGGTAACCCAGGTTACATAATCACATGCACCTCGCCTGAGAGGATTTATTCAGTGCCAGTATATAAAACAATGCACCTGGCTCTTATTGTTGCAGTCTCCGGCCACCCCCAGACCAGGAGGCCGTCTTTGTCCTTTACGATCACGCTCACTTACAGTCGCTGGTCGACTCACATTTCTTCTGACCTTTGTGCGAGTGTCGCTAGTCAGACTACTGTCTTTTTTCTCCTCCTCTGATCAGTCATGAAGCCATTTCTACTTTCTTTGCTTTTTTTAGCATGCCTCCTAGATTTTATATCAGTAGGTGCCATTCCGACCCGCGCGTGGCGTCAATTCCAGAGCAATTCTGGGATGATCACTATGCCCCTCAAGCGTCTTCATATTTCACGTGGCGTCAACCCCCACCCTCAGGTCGTAAGTTTTCCCTGTCCTACCCGTCCCATTCTTCGCCACTCAACTCGTCTGGTGGTTTGACAGCTTCTGCAACAACACATTAACCGCGGTTCCAAGCGTCTCGCCCGTATGACAGGACGCGACGAACCATCAGATCATGCCCTCCGCGCTGAGTTGCATAAAAGACTGTATCTGCTGGAGAGCGGGCCCGGGTCACGTTCTGGGGCAGTTACAGCAGTTCAGGGCTCCAAGTTTAGCAAGAGATACTACAGGGCTTCTGTGGCCACTGCTATAGTAGTAGGCAAGAACACTACGGGTGCTGGAAATGGAACTGTCGCCGGAGGTGCAACAGTGGGTAATAGCACCAACTCTGGCGTTTCCCCGCTCGACATCCAGGCTGCAACAAATGGTGGTGTTACTGCCGCCAATCCACCTTCTGCCAACAACTCTCTTGGGTTGAATATCGAGTAAGTTGAATCCCGCCTTAGCTGAAGAAGGTTGAGTTTATCGCCCGCGCACGCCAGGGCTGATGATGTTGGATACCTCGCTACCATACAAATTGGGACACCGCCGCGGAACTTTCAACTGCTTATGGATTCTGGTAGTGCTGATTTCTGTAAGTCACCTATTCACATACCATAATCCTAGCTAAAACTGACTCGCAGGGGTCGCTGGTGAGAATTGTCAATCCCAGCTAGGAGGATGCGTAAGTTGCTGGTGTTCGCGTGCAGATCGGCAGTGACATTGCTTCAGGGTAAACACATTACTTTGGGTACAAAAAGCTCCAGCTCGTTCATGCAGAGTACCCAACAATTTGAAGTCACGTATGGTTCGGGAGCAGTCCAGGGTCTGCTCTGCCAGGACAATGTCAACATTGCAGGCTTGGTATCGCAAAACCATACGTTCGGTGTTGCCACCGTGGAGTCGAACCAGCTGGCTTCGGACACTACACCTTTCGACGGTCTCATGGGACTCGCTCAGTCGGTGAGTCCCTCCTGTATCTGTCTCTTCGCAACTCATGTCTCGCCTGCAGACATTATCCCAGCAAAAAGTCCTTACTCCAGTCGAATCGATGGCAGCAAACAAGCTCATCCAGGCTCCGATTACATCCTTCAAGATTTCGCGCCTTGCTGATCAGCTCAGTGATGGAGAAGTCACTTTTGGGGGGCTTGACCCTTCCAAGTTTGTTGCAGACACCCTTGTTACTATCCCCAACGTCAACGCGCAAGGATTCTGGGAGGGTGCAATGGGCGCTATCACAGTTAATAATACTGATACCGGTCTTACTGGACGCACGGCCATTCTCGACACGGGCACCACTTTGATCATTGCACCTCCCTCTGACGCACAAAAAGTAATGCAGAGTCTCGGCGGCACATGTGACACGCAACAATGCACAATTCCTTGTACAACTCAGGCAAGCCTTGCTCTTTCTTTCGGGAACGCATCGTTCGCGATCGATCCGAGAGATCTTGCGGTTCTACCTGTCAATGTCAATGACCCCACCGGTACTTGCACTGCTGGCATTCAGCCCCAACAAATCGGAGCCGCTACTGAGTGGTTGGTGAGTGAAACTTGCCTTTGACTTCTCGGGCGACTCTTAACGAAGCAATCAGGTCGGAGATGTCTTCCTGAAAAACGCTTACTTCTCTACAAACGTTGCTACGAACCAGATTTCACTTGCGAAGCTGACTACAGCTTGATTGCTCTCGTCCCATATACTTCACACTCACCTCGGCTGGGCTGATTTATCGTTTGTTCACGTATTTAATTAGAGTAGTTGAATGGAAGAGATGCATTATCACATTTACTAGTCTGATTGCGCACACGGTCGATGTGAGCACCCAACTCTTGAAGGGTTGCGTAACAAAGAGTTGATCTGTCAATGTACTACTTTTTCCGGAGCAGTTCCCTGGCCACCTCTTCGTTGTCTGTTGATTGATCCGGTAACCAAAATGCCTGGGAATAGTTAGCACATGCCTACCCGGAAAGGTGGAATAGAGCACGTGCCAATTCTGCGCCAGCGGTGACCATCATCGCCAACCGGGGATTAAAACGAACACATCTGGAAGGGCCTGGGTGTCCATCTAAACCCGCCAGGGGCTGGAGGCGTAACGGTGGAACCTTGAGGTCAACTTGGCCCGACCGCGTGGGCAGGTTCTGCACATCCCAAACCGCAATTCGCCCGTCGAGGCTTCCGCTTATGACATATTTACTGTCTGGTGTCCACGAGACCTCCTCTCCGCTGTTGCCTCTGACGGGATCTATGCTTTGAGGAGTGTCCATGCGTCGCCGTTCGAGCCCAATACGCCCCTCTAGTTTGGCAAGGAGGTGACCCTCAAAGGCGTCTACGATGTAGTGTGCGTCACCTGAGCAACCCGCTAAAATATACTTGCCGTTCGAAGAGAAGGTGAGCGATGTCATGTAGATTGGTCGAGGAGGGTAGCTAATGAGTGCCAAGGTCGGATCCTCGAGTGTGATGGTCAGGAAGGGCGCCTTGTCATAATTCGCTTGATCATACAACAGAATTCGGGAATACTGATTGACTCCCACTGCGAAGACAATTCCGGACGCGTCGTACGCAATCACTGGGGCGGCGGGGAGGTTTAGTAACCCGCGACAGGTCGGCACGCGGAGGTCCCAGAGACGGACCGTTTTATCCATTGAACCAGACATGAATCCGTCGTCTACGGGCGATACTTCAAGTGATATTACGCGTTGTTTGTGTCCCTTGAAATACTGCAAATATTTGTTGTCGTGCAGGGAATGGTACCGTATGGTGTCGTCTTCCTTGGTGGATGCATGTATAACGGTCGTGTTCTTGTGGGTGAAGCGAGGGAGATCAACCCCGTACTTTTTCGAATACAGTGTTTTCAGATGCCTGTTTGCCGCTTAGGTCAACGATGTACTGTAACTGGACCCATGAGAATCACTTGCTTGCCGGTCTTGCAGCTGTACAACCGAAAGGTCTCGTCTTCAGACGCCGTTAGGACTTGGTCACCTCTATCATCGAATGTGATTGCAGTGATATGTCGTGGGCCCGCATTCACTCTCGAACTGCTCCCTGGCGTTGGAGGCGGTGTGGGTTCTACGGCATTTTTGAAGATTTTGGCGGGCTTGAACTTGGTCTGCAAACCGTTGCGCTCAGAACACACTGAGACCACAGATGACAGTAACACACACCATCAACGCATTGGAAAGCGGTATTGTTGGGGATGTTGAGTTGGCACCATTCGCGGCTACTGTGGGTGGTGGTGCCATACGAGCAAACAGATCACTCTTGTGCTGAGTTTGAATAACTTGCACTTCCCAATCATGGCGGAGGACGAGACTGCAAAGTTGTGGAAGGTCAACCGGACGGTACACGAACTCGTCAAGGACAGAGTCCGTCGACTTCGTAACGCGCTTTCATGCAGAATCTCACCGAATGGTTTCATTGAGCTAGGGATACCAAGTCTCTGACGAAGAAATCAGCATGGATCTCGCTACCTTCAGAGCACACTACGCAAACAACGGCGGGAGCGTAGAGTATGTGGTTCATCCAAGTCAAAGCTAACCCAGGGCGCTGACAAGACCGGCAGCCGAAATCAACTCAATTTTTTCACCAACTCGCGAGACAACCCTGCCGACCAGATATTTATCTTCTTTTCTGACGAGAGGAGTGTCGGCGTCAAAACGATGCGAAAGTGTGTTATTTCAAGTCGTCGTCCTATTTCAGCGCTCACCCAACCGTAAGACTGCTTGGTATCCTTGAGGAGAAGTCTATTCAGAGGGGTGTCATCATCTTTCCAGGCAACATGACGCCGTCGGCGCGAAAGGTGAACTTGGAGCCTCTTGCGTTAGATCACTATATATATTTGACTTTCCCTAGGTCATCGCGGCGATGTCTCAACAATACCGGCTTGAAGAGTTCTCCGAAGCTGATCTACTTGTCAATATCACTCACCATACACTGGTTCCTCGGCACGAGGTGCTTACGCCAGAACAAAAGAAAGAATTACTCCAAAAATAGTATGCCCTATGTTTCATGGGTAAACTGTACGCTGAGACAGCTGTGATTCAGTCGGCTGAAAGAGACGCAACTCCCTCGCATTCAGTTGGCAGACCCTGTCGCCCGGTACTATGGCCTTCGGCGTGGTCAAGTAGTCAAAATTACACGTCCCAGCGAGACGAGCGGGCGATATGCGAGTTATCGTATATGCTTTTGAGGGCCTCCTGTTTTGTTGCTCCTCTTTCTCACACCTGTTTTGACATTACCTCAGACTTCTTGTAGAGTAGCAAGCTAATACCGAGTTACTTGAAGCCCAACCATCTCTAGTGACTTGGTGCGTGTTGTTTTAAATATGGATCTTTACTCGCTTTTCCCCGTAAAGTCAATTGCACAAGGATTGGTTGTATGTGCAAATCATTTTTGCCTCGAGATGGGTACTGTATACTGCGGCCTTTGCGACTGCACCAAAGTACCCTAGAGTCGCCGTCGTCGCTATGCCGCGAGTACACAAAGCCGCATTTCCGACACTGTTGCACGACAAGTCAGCTTTGCCAGTAGGCTTGTCGTTGATTCTTCCCTCGACTATCGTTTTTCCTCTCCGTCGGTGGGTACCTGCAGCTGCGACGGATCTTTGTGCTCTGGAGGCATCAGACACATCCAAGCCTCGAGGCCGGCCTTTTAAGATGTTGCTTTGCGACCAAGTTGCGCCTCCCATGCAAAATAACTTGACTCTTGGCTTGGGGGCATTCGTTGGCAATCCAAAGGTGGAGAGCGCCGGTTGGGGCATCAATTAGGGCCAGTCGGTCAGCATCAGGCTGCCCCGGTGCGCTGCTCCACTTGCATGAGTAGTTCCAGCTTCTTCAATTTCTGCGGATCTTTGGGGCATCAACGTACTATGTCCTTCCATGATAATCGTTTGCGTCGACTCTACTCGGCGACCGACACGCACGGCACGAGTCTCTTACCACGGATCACCGATGGACTTCAAGCTTCATTCATGTTTTCCGGAATAGAACCTCTCGTTTGGTTTCCTCTAGGCGCCAGATTTGATTTTTCTTGAGACAGTTCACGGGGCTGCACACTGCAGCTGTGAGTGAGACTGAATACTGCAGTGACATCCAGTGCGTTGATTTTGTAGCTTGACACAGCGTTGGCCTCGTTACTCGCACTTAGGAAATGCAGGCCGACATTTCATACCGAAGCGTATGTATCATACGATGATTATCATGTCCGGATCCACATATCAACCTACACGTCTAGATACCAGATACAAATCGCGATTGCACGTCGCTTTTGAGCTTTTCCAGAGGTGGACAGTTCCCCTCACGAGGTTCGAGTTACTCAGATGGATGTTCATGCTGCCACAGCGACATCTGGAGTCACATCGCCTGAAATCGACCCCCCACGGTGTCTCCTGAGCAAACGATCGAGCGCTTCCTTCTGTCCCACAGCGAGCTCTCCGCTCTGGATGCCGGAGTGGTAGACACGGAGGAGCGAGTCGACGTCATCCATAGATTGTGTGCGGACGTCGGCGAGCTCCTTGATCTTGGCAGTAGCATCTTTGATCTGTGTTGGGTGGGTGAATGACTGAAATGTCTATTGTGTGGCGTTTAAAATACCTCTTCGTCAGTGAGCTGGAGCCCGAGCTGTTCAACACGGCTCTTAACAGCATTCCAGCCAGTGAGTCGGTGACTGCGACAGCGATGAGATGGGAACGTCGGCTGGTAAACATAGCATGGCTTACCCGATGGAGACGTATCGAGTCAAGCCGAAGTCCTCGGGCTTCAAGATCTCGTAAGTGCTTGGGTTATTGAGGATTGCCTTGGCGTGAATGCCAGCCTTGTGCGTAAAGGCGCAATAACCACTGGGTGGCATACATGAATCAATGGGATTTAAGATGAGGAAGAAGCGCGCACGTAATGGGATTCATGAAGGGCACGTTAACTTCTACAGCTTCGGCCACAAGATTCTCGACTTCACGAAGCATGGGGAGGTTGTACTTGGACTTGACGTACTCGGGGTTGGCAGCATAGAGACAGGCAATGAGTCCACCAAGAGGGGTGATACCGACACGTTCGCCGATTCCAAGGACGGCTGTGGAAAGTGAATAAATGAGCGATCAGGAATTATAGGGACGTACATGTATCAATGTGGGTTGCCCCCGCTTCGAGGGCTGTGTATGCATTGGCAATAGCTTGGAGGCATCAACAAAGAGAGGTCGGAAAAGGGGAGGGAAGACATACCCATCCCGGTATCGTTATGGAGATGGATTTCGATATCGCAACCGACGACGCCTCTTAAAGTTCTGACGAGTTCATAGACTTGTCTCGGGTTGGCGCAACCGACGGTATCTGCGATACCGACACGGTTGACGCCGATCTTGTCGACGGTCTGGTATATTGAGAGAAGATCGACGAGGTCTGAGCGGAAGGAATCTTCTGATGAGAATCGGACTTCGATGCCCTTGGACTTGACGAAGGTGATGACCTCGATTGCGGTCTTTGTGATATATGTCATGTCCTTTCCGTGCGAGAATTCGCGAAGGAAGGAAGAAGTGCCGATGACAACATCGACACCGTCAACGCCTGTGACGGGATCAGGGATGATGTGGGTATGGTATAGAATGGACGGACCGGACTCAACGGCAATGCGAGCATCGTCCATGTGGCAGCGGATGTGGGTGAGGATCTTGGACTTGAGGCCGAGCTTGCAGATGACTTCGCAGTCGATCCGGGACTGTTCGGAGGCGGCCGGAGACGTGAGTTCAATGTACTCTACACCAAAGGCATCAAGTGCCCTAGCAATGGCGATCTTTGTCTTGGTGTCGAAGAAGGCATTTGCGAACTGTTCGCCCTCTGAAGATGAATGAGCGGGGTAATCGGACTTGTCGGCTTTCGCATGCCGAAAGAGCACCACAGAAGAAAAAAAAAAAAACAAGGAGATCGAACGAACCTCTGAGGGTACTCTCGATGATCTTGAAGTTTGAGATGTTGTTCAAGAAATCAGAGGCACGGGGAGCATAGGGGTTCCGTTGGCGGTGGTCGCGTGCGGCAACGCCGTTGGTACCATTGACACCGTTGTGGCGGCCGTTGGTGATGGGTGCAGCTGTAGCGTCTACAGACACCATCTCGTCGTTGTGAGGGGGAACAGAGTCTGCGTTCTGGTGGGGGCACATGTTGGAGAGTCGACGAGATGGGGGATGGAGAAGAAGCTGTTTATGTACCCGAGACGAGTCATTACATGAACACATCCGGCCCGACGTTACACCACCCGTCGCTCGCATCTCGTCTCCTCATGGACATCCCCGCACCGTAGATCACAATACGACATCCCACACTTTTTGCACCGATAAGCAGCCTTGTAGCCACACACCGAACAGAACATCCGTGGCGGGACTGGCGACGCCGGCGCAGAGGCAGTCAGATACGACGGCTGGGTTGGCGGGAGAGACGCGAGACCCTGGTGTGGCTAGGGTCAGCATGGGTACGGGTCAGGCATACGCCACTCACGCTCTCGTCAATCAACGCAGCGAGTCCTTTCCGATACAGAACCGCCGTGCGTACGTTGATCGACGACTTTTTCTTCTTGGCTGCGCCGACAGTGGGGAACGTCCGCTTATCCGAAATGACCGTCTGTCTGGCCCGGAACTTTGATTTCTGGTTCGAAGACGCCTCGGGATCGGAGTCGGGTTCATTCAGTAGCGATGATGCAGCATAATTTGTGCGCTAGACTCTGATCAGACAGCGTTCGTGAGGACGTCACCAGACAAACCTCGAGCTCTTCGAGGTGTCTCTTTGTCCGTTTGGCAATCACATCGGGTGTGAGCGCTTGTTTCGTGTGTTTGTCCGCTAAAGTGAGGTGAGCTCGACGACGGCAGCGACGAGAAAGACGGACGGTGGTCTCGCGTCGTCGCTCTTGGCATGATAGTACTGTCACGTGACAGAATGGCGCGATCAAGTTATGGCGCGCGTTTGTGACCATCATCATTCCGGACAACGGCGATGTCCTTCCCGAAGCCTCTCGACGTCGCCCGCCCCGTTGAACTCCCCACTCCAGAGCCAGACTCGCCGTACAGACCTCGCCAACCCTATCGCTTCTCCACCCTCTGCGCCACCGTCGAGAACCCGGATCAGAAGGACCAGTACGGCGCATCCTCTGTCCCAATATACCAAACAGCCACTTTCAAAGGCGTCGGTGGCGAGTATGACTACTCTCGTAGCGGAAATCCGACCCGCACTCATCTTGGTTCGTCTTTCCGTCCTCTCCCCACTCTCACTCATCTTTGCACAGAGCATCATATCGCAAAGATATCCTCCGCAGCCCATGCCTTTGCCGTATCCTCAGGCATGGCGGCTCTCGACACCATTCTTCGTCTCCTCAAACCCGCCGATGCCATCATCGCGGGGGACGATATCTACGGTGGAACAAACAGACTCCTCTCATACCTCCAGACCCACCAAGGCATCACCGTATACCACGTCGATACGACCGATCCTTCCGCTCTTATTCCGCTTCTCATTCCCGAGAATAAAATTGCCATGGTTCTCCTCGAGTCTCCGACAAATCCCCTCCTCAAGATTGTCGACCTGTCCACTATCGCAAAGGATGTCAAGGAACGCTGTCCAGATGCCATCGTCGTCGTAGATAATACCATGATGAGCCCTGCACTACAGCGTCCCCTCGAACATGGCGCAGACATTGTCTATGATAGTGGTACAAAATACTTGTCCGGTCATCACGACCTCATGGCCGGCGTCATCACTTGCAACAGGGACGACATTGCAAAGGTGATTCCAATTCTAGTGACATCATTCCCACTCACCCCTACCCTTACTGATTTAGAAAGTCGCCTTTATTATCAATTCAACCGGAAATGCACTCACACCTTTTGATTGCTTTCTTCTCCTTCGAGGGACTAAGACACTCTCAGTCCGCCTCTCGCAGCAATCACAAACCGCAACCCTTGTCGCAAACTTCCTTTACTCACTCGGTTTCCCCACTTTCTATCCAGGTCTCCCCAACCATCCAAACCGCGACATTCACGAACGCATCTCCATTGGTTATGGTGCAGTCTTGAGTTTTACTACAGGCGACAAGGATGTCAGCGAACGCATTGTTGCCGGTACACGTCTGTGGGCTGTCAGTGTCAGCTTTGGCTGCGTCAACTCGTTGATCAGTATGCCGTGTGCCATGTCGTACGTTTTGTCCTCCGTTTCTTAGCGTCACGCGAGAAAACCCCACTCTAGGCACGCTTCCATTCCTGCGGCAACTCGCGCGGCACGTGGCCTTCCGGAAGATCTCGTACGCCTTTGCGTCGGAATCGAAGATCCCGCAGACCTGCTCGATGATCTCGAGCGTGCACTCATCGATGCAGGTGCTGTGCGTCGAACTGCACAGGGTCTCGAACGAGTACGCACGACTATCAGTGAAGCTGTTGCAAAGTTGGCGTTAGAGGATCAGATCGCCCAAGAAGAAATTGAGAGGCTGCAGCCACACGAAAAGCAATGGGTTGTTTCCTCGCCCGGCAAGGTTATCTTGTTCGGAGAACATGCCGTCGTATACGGTGTACCCGCCCTTGCTGCTTCGGTATCTCTCCGATGCTATGCTATCGCTACACCATACCCTGAGACTTCAAATCGTAGACTCGGCGTACATTTTATAGACATCGATGTTGGCGGCGAGGGGGGTTTCAGCCATGAATGGGACATAGATAACCTGCCTTGGCAGGCCGTTCCTGGTGAGTCCTATAGCATATCTTGGAATTGTTCATCCATTTACCCTGCGACCAGCCGCGTCCCAAGCCAGCGAAATTCCTCTTGATCTCGATTTTCTTGAAGAAATATCCAGAGTCGCGCTTCCAAGGACAATGGAAACCCATGCACGCCAAGCAAGCCTTGCGCTCTTGTATCTATATATGGTGCTTGCCAAGGACTTGGAAAGCACAACCAGGTATACTTTTCTCCCTTTAGAGAATACACTCGTTGACACATCCTGTTTAGACCCTCCCTCGCTCTAGACGTTCGTGCTACTCTACCTGTGGGTGCTGGGCTTGGATCATCCGCGGCATTTTCAGTATGCACAACGACCGCGCTCATGCTAATTACCGGTCGTATCTCTCCTCCGTCCCCTTCCGATTTCGATTTCGACTCCGGTTCTGGTTCATCTCCTTTGCGCCGAGAACCGGAGGGACTCCCCAAGTCTCTCGCGGACATTGTCAATGCCTACGCATTCCTGTCTGAAAAAATTCTACATGGAAACCCTAGTGGTGTTGACAATTCAGTTGCCGTGTACGGCGGAGGATTGCTGTACACGAAGTCCATTCCGAGTGAAGGCAAAGAAGGAGGAATGGTTCCCATTGAGGGGTACGTTGCCTCTCCATTGCATATCATCACTATTTGTGGCCTGGCAGCGTTTCTCATCAAGACTACCTACTCTATCCAGGTTCACCTCACACCGTTTTCTGCTTACGGATACTCGCGTTCCGAGGAACACGAAAGAACTGGTAGGGAGCGTCGGAAAACAGATGGCAAAGGAACCAGCAAGGGTTGGAAAGGTCTTGAACGATATCCAGGGGGTGGTCGAGGAAGCCACTCACGTGCTTTCGGGATCTGGGGCCAAGGAGACTTTGGCGGTACGTTGTCCATTGTATCATCCATACTCGCAATCCTCATCCCTGATCCCGAAATCACCAGACCCTCATCAATGAAAACCACAGGCTCCTTGATCAACTCGATGTCTCGCACCCGTCGCTGGAGGCCGTACGACGTATCACCGGGGCTAGTCCATACAATCTCGCCACAAAGTTGACGGGTGCAGGAGGTGGAGGATGTGCTGTAACGCTTATCCCAGAGGGTGAGCCATTCCCCCTTGCTCAACCTCTTATCCGTTACATTTCATTTTGAACTGACAAGCAATTCTGATTCACAGACTTTTCTTCGTCCAAACTTGATTCTCTCATCTCCGCCCTCGAATCCGAAAAGTTTGCGTCGGAGATGTTTAGAACGTACCTCGCAGAAGTAGGAGGGCCCGGGCTTGGGATACTCTCTCAATCCGCGACTGCGTCCGAACCATTTTTGGCGGACTCAGACACACTAAGAACGACGTTTACGAACACGCCAAAAGCAGAGCTCGGAAGATGGGTAGAATCTTTGGGCAAGTGGGCTTATGTGTGACAACGCAAACGACGCTTTCTGCCGTTCATCCGGCCAGTGTGTAATTCTCGGGGACTGTCGATCCGCCGATTCCGTGCTTCATGTCGTCACTCCTATTTGTAAACTTAGTACTAGCTAGCTTTCGTTTCCTGGCGCCTGGATCATCTAAGAGAAACGTTGGGTGGTAGGGTATTGCTTGCCATCGTACTCTGTCTCAGCCAGAGGCGTTTGAGTCTATTAATGGAATCGAGGATGGGAGGCGAAAGATACGTGAGAGGAGAAGATGCTTAGGCAAGATTAAGGATTCAGGTGTACGAAAGAACAATCAGCGAGACAGCATACATAACAGAGGACGTGAAGGTGGGACATGTGGGTAGCTACTCATGGAGCGATTAGTACAGTAGATCAAATGGTTGGGGCACATCAACAGGACCAATGCTGAACAAGAACAAGCGGAAGATGGGTGCGTCCTCAAAACATTCTAACAAGGGTTAATGTCCGGTTGTGCAAGAGGTGGTTGTACATTGTAAATGCGATGGATGCACTGCATCAAGCGAGGCCTAGTTTGTGAAACATGTCATCTAATGTCCTGAATGCGACCGGTTTGACCAGACTGCAGATGGTGTCAGTGATTGCCGAGACGATCTCTGTCAATGAGCAGAGAACGCACTATCCGTCCATTCCAGCCTCAAATGCCTTCCGCTTATCTTCAAGTGAGGACATGCCTGTCAGTGCCAGGATCACGCTTGATTGTTGACTCGAACGTGCACGCTCGATTTGACGAATCTCAACAGTAGCGCCGACTCCTATCAAAGAATGAGTGCTTCTGTAATAGCATGGCTCTGGGAAAAACACCTCACCATCGAGCACAGGCATTGACAAATCTAACAATACCACACTAAACCAGCATAAGATAAAGCAGCATCCAACAACATGGATCACCACTCACTCGAATGGGCCTTCGGTCTGGAAGATCTCAACCCCCTGGCGACCGTCGACAGCTTCACGATACTCGAAGCCCTTGGAGAAGGTAAGGAAACGTCTCCAACATTTATGATCTCGCACACCTTTTTAGTGAGCCACTTGGCACTACCTCACAAGTAAGTCAGAGAAACGAATACGACAAAAGATATGATCACCCACAGCAAGTTACGAAGGATACTATTATCTTCTACGACTAACACCTTTCGGCGAAGTTTGGTCGACTCGACAGGACCAACTGACGCTTTGAGCAGGCTCCCGCTGGCACCAACTGCGAGTGCTGAGTTGCTGATGCACGGCATTATCACCGTTTGTTCACCATCAACAGGCTGGAAGATGTCTTTTTCTGACTCCGGGGATACGGACACCGTAACGCCGGAGACACCGGATCTCAGTGTCGGATGCTCTCGCCAGTTATCGATGCTGCCGCGTCGGTGTCTCTCCATGGTGGCCTCGGGGTAGTCGTCCGCGAAAATGGTCGAGTTAAGAGAGATGCTGTCTTCAGAGCCCACCCCTGAACAGGCGAGACTCGAAATGCGTTGTCGTCGTTGTCTTGCCCGTAGAAGTTGCTTCAGAGCCGTACGGAGTCTGAAGGGTCCACCGGGCTTATGCACGATGCGACAAAAGCCACCATTGCTCTCGTAAGCATTGCAAATACCTATTACACGAGGGCTTCCTCGACTCGAGGTAAGAATGATGAACGAGCGATGGTTATCCATCTTCTCGAGGGCGGAGACAATGGGTGATGGGTCCTCGTTGAGAATGACGATATCGCCGAGCTCAGCACCTTCTTGCTGAGGTGTGAAACCCCACCAGGTGATGAGATATTTGCTGAGAACGTCATTGAGAAGCTGAGCGCCATGACCTCGTTTCTTGAAACCAAGGAAAGATATCACTGGTGGTCGCAGATGGTCGCCAAAGAAAAATGGGTCTTGAATGTTACTTGAGCCTTCTGGAAGGATCTCTGCTTCAAAGGTCACTTTGATATCTGTGCCCACACTCTCTTCGCTGACAACCTCTACCTTGCCGGCGATGCTAGGGGATCGGACGATGCTGCTCACGATCGCAAGTCCTAAACCCGTTCCTGCCTGTAGCGGGTTCTCTTGCGAGAATGGATGGAATAGGTGGTTCTGATAATAGCGGATGAATGACGAACTTCTACCCTCGAGATGAACCGACCTTGAGAAAATTTTGACTGATGCCTTTCCCAGTATCGCTCACGCATAACTCAATCTTAACCGTGTTATTCGCGATGTCCTCGGGTGCAGGGAGTTGTCTCAACGATACGTGGATATAACCTTGCTGTAGGCGACCAGTGAGCGGGGTAGGGGAGACAATGACCCACCTACCGATGTGAACTTGAGACTGTTCCCAAATAGATTCATCAACACCCGGCGCACGCCGCCTTTGTCACATTTCAGTAGCCATCCCTACGCAACCATGGTCTCAGCAAAAACGCGCACAAAATCCACCTTAATAGACCTACTCCTTCGCGATAATCAATATCGACAACGATCTCGACGTTCTGTGAAGACTCTGGGGCGGTCATGACGCTCGACGCTCGCTGGTTCAAATGGGGCGCATATACGCTGCCTATCTCCGAACCTTTGGACGAGTTGCGTGCGCAATAGCCTATCCATGACCCATCAATCGCCTCCTCGACAAGTTGCTCCAGGTCGACTCTAAACACTATTATGTGAGCCTCGACTCAGGGAAGTTGCAGATGACACACGTTGTCCGAGTGATGACATTGTCAACACCACCCGATTTCATGTTCCCGCTGAGTTTGGTGAAGTCCAGAACGTGATTCACAGTTTCTACGAGAGACGTGCCGCACGCCTGGACGGTATGTAAAAATGATGTTTGACCGTGGTTCAATGACGTATCGGCCAGTAATTCCGCAGCCGCCAATATCTACATTGACATCTCAAACTGAGTATCGCCCACGAGGGAAAAGTGTTACTGACTCCATGAAGCGGTGTTCGCAGTTCGTGGGATATACTAGACACCCGTGAGATATTGCCAGACGGTGCACAACAGAGCGACTTACTTCGATATGAACAGACTCTTGGCCTGATCTGCAAGCATCATGCGTCGCTTCAGCACCGCAGAAAGGATGATGACACCTAATATAACATTAGACATGAACACGCGTACATAGAAAACAATACCAATGGCACGCAGATAGGACAGTTCGTGACCTTCCAACTGCAAGGACAGTGTAAACAAAAACCGCATGTGAAAAAACCCATTACTCACAAAACGCCGCGACGGATCGGAGGCATTGTAGGCGCAGATTAGAGCAAAAGGTCGCTTGTCAATATTGAAGACAGGCACCACTTATCGCAAGGAGTCAATGGTTGACTACTAAAAGAGTTTCAACACTTACTTAAGGCATACTGTATATGGGTTGGTATAAACGGGCGAAAGCAGACCGGCAAGATTCCCTCCGAAATTTTGCCATCGGGGAATTGCTCAAAAAACGTGTTAAGTTTGCTTAGCTCGTCGGCGGTAAGTGTCCGTGAGGTGGCACGTGTCTGACCGCTGCCGTGATGTATCACGACTGACACGGACGCTTCCGCACTAAGCGTTTCAAGTACCTCGCAGTGCGAGACGTCCATGACTAGGACTTCCTCGACATCCAATGTACGTTTCACAAGCTTGGCTGCACGGTCATATACTTTGTCCATGGACGCTGAGGCGTACATATCGGCATTCAGAGATTCTTGCTGGTCGATCTCAAGACATTCTCTACTAAAATGTTCCATCTAGGAGCACATTATAAAAATGCTTAATGTAAGATGGCTAATCTCACCGATGTTTGGATTTTGTCCCGTATGCGAAGTTGGATCTATGGAAAAGGTTAATATAAGGGACAGACACTTAAGGAACGACCAAACCTTGTCTCTCCACAGCTCCATCTCACGCATCACAATAGCCTTCAGAATGATTAGTATCGCGGAAGGCGAGAAACCGTTTACGTACCGCGAATTCCTTGAGAGTATGCCGTTGGCGAGGGGAGAAATCTGTTCTCGGCGAATCGTCGATCAGGGCAAGGCTACCATTGGATAAGCTATCTGTGGCAGTACATCTGTATGCATTACCTGCCAATATTATATCCCTCCTGGGTCCGTAGTGGTGCACCCGCGTAAAATCGGGTGTGGGGAGCCCCGGTTACGAATGGCTAGAAGGGTATCAAAACTGCAGCCACACAAGCGCTGACGGCATTTCGACGCACATTCTTCGCGAAGCGCCAATCTGCCAGGGTGTCCAAGACAACAGTAGGCTCATCACTACTGAGAGGTGTTAAGAAGATATAGAACAAAGATACGTAAAAATTTACCGTTGTAGGATGCTATGCGCACAAAATGAAATCAGGCGAGGGCAGCGCGTAAATGATGTTCCACCTATCACATCAGTAGGTAGCTAGAACGGGGGGCAATGGCCCGGGAACACATACATTGAGATTTGAACCATCTTTGTCTCCCAAGTCAGTAAACTATCATATAAAATTATAAAGCTTATGGCATACTGTTCTGTACCATCCACCAGGGAGATATATACACTTTTTGTGTTGAATACAAGCTTGACTAGGTGGGCAATGCGATCGAAATTGACGTCAGGTGCGGTGTTCCAGATATTAAACCTGATCACCGATTATTAATGTGAGGGTCTGGACGCAACAAGTACTTACTTGTAGAGCGCACGCCTTCGCTCATGTTCATCTGGGGGATTAGGAGGAACAAGATACCCCAGCTCCAAGAACATTTGTTCTTCCTTCGCAGCACGGCCTATTCTATAACCGCTTACTGTCTCGGAGACTGATCGTCCCCCAGGCAGCTTTCTCTCGGAGGCGGTCGAGATCGGTAAAGGAGAGGACGTTTGACGAGCGAGACACGTTCTACGTGGCACGGCTGGGGTGTTTGATACATTCATATCAATAGGTTCACTCTCTTGCCATATGCTAGGTACATCGGTGGTATGGGGGCTAGCATCCACGGTGTTCGCGCGGGAATTGGATGCGGTGAAGTAGTCCTCTTCCGGGTTCTCCTCGGGCGATTGTCGCGGCAGAGGGACAGAGGGGGGCGTGATTGAAGGGTTCCAGGGCGGATCTACGGGAGGTTGCGTGTCACCGTCTGTTGTAGAACGTGTTGGCGATGCAGGAATCGAGCCTTGGATCGTCGAGAGTCGGTCAATGTCGTCACCAACATCCTGTGTCCCTTCCCAAAAACTACCCAAGCGCGTCTTGCGATTGCTTCCTGGGGTCGCAGGATTAAGCGGAGGGCTGCATTCAGACGGATGAGCACCGGGAATGGCAGCATGTACACCCCGCATAGGATCGGTGAGTTCATGCTCAGGAGATGGTAACGCAAGTGGCGCAATATTCACTCTGGCGGCAGCCCAGCGCATGGTCGCTGCGGCGGTGGTCGCGTCCGGAGCCATGGTCAAGCCCTGAGTACCATCAAGGGAAAGCTGCATCGCGTGGCCAGTGGTCTGTCTGAGATCATTAAACGATTTGCGGAAGCGACGGCCAATCAACGAGGCTGGGGGTGGAGGGAGCTTTGAGAAATGCTTCTCAGGTGAGACTGTGAGTTGGTTCTTGGGCTCCTTCTCGTTGAGTGAGTCCGAGTTTGGTGACGTGACGACGGGATGCCCTGGTGGCAGAGATTCCAATGAAGGGGCACCCGACTGGCACGCTCTGTTCGGAGATGTGAAGATGGGCAGATCCGATGATGTGGACTGCATGTTGAGCCAAGCGGGATCGAATACAGAGCGAGGTGGATGTGGAGTTCGGTGGGGGCTCCACTGGCCGGCCGCGTAGGCAGTCATGAACGAGACCCAGTCATAGTCGGATGGCGTCACTTGTGATCGTGTATCAGTAGTGTGTGCGAAGCCATCTGTTTTGTTGGAGTTAGGGTATAGGGAGAGGTCGGAAATGTCAGTTGAAGTCCGCGGAATGAATAGGACAAATATGCATACCACTTGTGACATAGTCGAAGCCATCGCTGTCCGTGCGTGGAGGGGTAAACTGAAAGGCGTTTGGTTGCGGATTGCAAGGGTGAATGGAGAACGCACCAGGGTATCTTGATTTGGGGGGATGGGGGGGCTGGGGAGGAGAAATGAAGAGGGCCCCTCAAGAATAGAGGCTGTCGCGGGTCTGGATGGTCTACGAACGCGCTCGGACGGGTTCAGGAAGAGCTGGAAGGGCATTTGGAAGGACGGCTCTTGGAGAAGGGGGAACGGGGTTGCGAGGGCGGGGAGGGGGAGCTTGGAGGAGCGGTCATTATCTGGGGATGGCATGATCACGTGGTTCATTCGGGACACATCGCTAGGAGGTGGAAGAGAGAGAAGGGAGGAGGGACATACGAGGAGGCAAATATACTAATAAGCAACTACATTAATCACTCCCCACTACCACCGCCGGTCACATGAGCAAGCAGACTATACCCCCACCACCACAAGCATGCTCCACATGTACAGCGGTAATGTCAAATTATCGTTCTGCTCCGACAGCGCTTCCAACACCGACGATAATATCGCAACAACCCAGTATCGTGTCATCTAGATCCACCGTCAGCATCAGATCCGCACCCATACTCGACGGCACGCATACCGAAAACCGCTCTGTAAACCCAAGCACACGCAGAGCCCACGCACACCCCACAACGGATGTCGCAAAGGCAATGCTCCCCTCGATCGTCTTCGATGAACTCGCTGACCATCGGTGCTTTCCAATCCGCTTCCCCACGATCGACGCAAGCGCGTCCCCCACGCCCAGTGCGAGAATGCCCGTATACAGCAGAATCCGAGACGGCCTAGCTGCCGCCACTCAGCGTCCGGGCCTCAAGTAACCAACCTTGTACTCACCCTTCAAGCCACACCGAACCCGCACATCCGGTCAGCAAGTAAAAGTGGCTCAAAATCGCTGTCCCACGGTCCTTTTGGTCCAGGAACTCGTTCATGAACAGATGCACAGCCGCACCGAACGGGTAGATGGCAAAGTATCGCACATACTCTGCAAAGATGAACAACGCAAATGCGGCACTGAACGACAAGTGTGTGAATGCTGGCTGTTTCACGCAATGCGCATCAGCAACATGCATGAACACAAGTAGACACAACTGACGTCAACAGTCACACCGGGCAAAAACATAACCACCGCCAACGCATGGAAGAACTTCCGGCGAGCATTTACACTCAGTGTCGGAACGTGTTTATCGGCAGCGTCCAGCAGCTCAGTGGCCACCTGTGTCCCGTTGGGCAGGTTCGGAAGGTTTGACAGGTTCGCAAACGCAAGCCCTAGTCCTGCCGTTGACGATGCGGCAGGTATCACTGGTTCTGCGAGTTTCTGTGTTTGGGTTGTCTGCGCTGAAGGCGTGCCATTATCCCCCAAATTGCCCACAGCGTTCAGTGGCTTGTACCTTCGGGATCTCGACAATTGTCGGTTCCACCCCGCGACACTTATACTACCCAACAGCGCCCAGTAGGCCAGTAGCAATGGTCGAGTCCACTTTTTTTTTCCCTGGAGAACCCAGAAGATTGCCCACAACCACGGGTCCCGCTTGCCAAGACAGAGCCACGTCCACGACCCAATAAGACCGGATACAATCACGATTGTGCCGACATAGAAGCCAGCAGCGAGGGCTCGTTGATGTCTAGGCTTTTCGCGGCGAAACCTGAGCCGACGAACAGGTCGCTGTGCTATGTGGCGAGATAACGCAAGCAACGGGGAAAGTAAAAAGCCAGTGAGTAGCGATCCGGCTACGAGGGCGACCTGAAAAATGAGAAGTGGATTTGGGAGGCGGTAGGTCTTGATGAAAGGTGTCTTCTTCGGCCATAGCTTAGTTAAAAACAATCAGTATATTATCTAAAGCCTGCCTACTCGCTTACCCGCGCTCTCGTGAGATTGAGTAGTTCGGTACCCAAAGACAGCCCTCCGAAGCATACCAGTGCAAGTTCACCCAAGGTGAAACCTCCGTGGGCTAATCGTAAAGCAACGTATAAGCAGAACTGGAAAAAGACGGTGCCTACGATGATATCAAAGTAGCTGAGATCTATACCTTTCGGTGAGCTAGTTGTATACATGCAATTGGAGAGTACTTACTTTGCCACAAGTTGATATTATTACTTGCAAGCAAGTACCGGACAAAAAGCGCGACCAGGGTGAGAGCATATGAGTATATCCAATAGGTCCATATTCGTCGTGCTTCACTGCGTGGTACAGAACCACGCTCACCATCGGGCACATTCCGTCCACTTCGGTACCTCGCTTCGTACCATGATGAAGAAAAGATCTGGACTAGGAGAATGAACGAACAGAGGGTTGCATAATCGACCAGGCTACGCCTAGACAATAACAGAGCATCCAGAATGGACAATGGCGCACGCGCATCTTCAAGAGCCCGAGGGGCTTCAATCAGCCAGTCAGGAGGTAGCAAAACCGGATTGGGTAATGTAGCTTGGCGGAGCGGGGAGAGCAATAACGCAACTGAAATGAGCGGTGCGAATGACAGCCCTGTCAACGCACCGTCATCAAGACAGTCCCTGGACCCTGTGAGTGATGTGTAGAACTCCCTAGAACTGGACGCACCTATAATTCTTGGGTACACTCATCCATACAAACCCGAAGTGCGCTCTATTTTGGGACGAGCGCAGGCCAATACCTCGCCTGCTTTCTCGAGACTCTATGCGAGGAGATGGTGCGCGGACACCGTCCACATCAGAAGGAGGCGGTGTAAGTGCCCTTTTGACGAAAGAGGAGTGACTCCAAATGACATAAATAATGCAGGTAACTATAAGTATGTCTATTTCTGCGAAGGAGGTATGCATATAGGCTGCGTATCATTGGGGAAGTCGCACCTGAGGATACTAGGGGGCCATGTGTGTTCAAAGACGCGAGAGCCCAAGCCAGATTTTGATTTGCATAATATAGAGATCCGAGAAGTAAAGAGGATTCGGCCAGACTTCGGGGATCGGCAGAGAACGCCCAGAATAGGCCACTAAACGGTAAGGGCACGTGAAAAGAGACTTCCACGGGGAGCAGAGCGTACGACGACACTGGTGGGGCACGGTGACGAGCGTAGGACATGGGAGTACCCGGTGTTTGATGAGGGCTCTGACCTGAATTGTTCACTTTACGAATGTGTGGGGACCGCGACCGCGTGAACGACTGCCTACGCCCCACTGGGCCATTCGTCTTCTGGTCGGAGACACGCTCGGCAACTGTGGGACTCGAAGTGCGTCGCAAGGGCGACGCTTGTTGCCTTTTCTTCCTTAGCGTGTCTCGCACGTCTTTCCGTAAACTCTTCAAGGCAGTGCGACGTCCACGGTCAAGGCTCTGTTCGTCATCGTCCGTGTCCTGGCCAGCCGTGTCCGCGTCCGAATTGTCGCTGCTTTGCTGTGTCAGCGCCACAGACAGCGGGAACGTGGTCATACCTCGATGACCCGGCATGGTATGTGGAGCTCAGGTCTACACTGCTGCCACCCGGTGGTGCTGCGCCCGCACTGAATGAGCCCGGACGCCGTTTGGACGACCGGACATTAAGGAACGGCCTCCTAGCTGAATCTGCGCGCCCAGAAACATTCCTGGCGGATGGCGGTGACGGAGAGGAGGGTGAGCGAGGCAGTTTGACGGATTGCGGCGACACTAAGCTGCCTGTCTCAAATTGCTGGTCGGGGTCAGCTCTCAAAAGGCGGTGTGGACCCCGTAACCAAATGAATGGATGACTCTCGGCATGCGGCCGATGACGGATCTATAACAGGTAAGCCGGAACCGGGAACCGCAGGAACGCGTCCAGGTAACGCGTGGAGCGTTTTCGCGTCCTGTCCTCGTTCTTCGACCAGATGGCAGACGAGACACGTGTCGTTTTCCTAGCAGATGTCGAAACTACCGCGTCGTCGACAGATGATGCGTCCACAACGCCTAGTGCCTCCCAGGGCAGCTCCAAGGGGTCTGTGTCGACCTCTAACCCCTTGAAACGACAGCGTACACTTATGGACATGTTCGCCGCCCCAACGAATTCCCAGTCAGATGAGACTGGAAAACGGGAAGCAAAGAAGGTAAAGCTGGGTGCCTCGAACTTGTCCTCGGAAGGTGTTGCCAGGACAAAAATAGCGGGCTCCTCCGGCCTCCAGCACCTGAACTTCGTTCCATTCTCCTTGAGCGAATTCACAGAATCGATTCCAGAGGATCGCAGGCACCTGCTCAAGCTTGAATGCGAGTGCATGGGCAAGAGCTGGTGAGTACGATGCTTCTCTTCTGGTCTAGTCACCACCTGGGGCTGGGTACTCACTCGACCACTCTAGGCTCAAGATCCTCAAGGATGAAATTAAGAAACCATACTTCATATCTCTGAAGAAGTTCCTCTGGGAGGAAGGTGTGAGAGGTCCAGATGACAGTGTAAAGGGCCTCAAGGTTTACCCCATCCGTCAGTCTGTCCCACTGATCTCCTATAACTTCGGATGATTCATGATCATTACGGCGGTAAGCTCGGAATATTTATTCCTGGTCGAACACGCCATTAGGTAGGGTCAAAGTCGTTATCGTAGGTCAAGATCCGTATCACGGTCCCAATCAGGCACACGGTAAGTCGCTAGTTCCGCTTAGTGAAGTTGAGACCCAATTAAGGCGGCTTCGTAGGGCTTTGTTTCTCAGTCCCCAGGGGTGTCGCTGTACCGCCATCGTTACGGAACGTGAGTTATGTTGAGCGCACAAACACCGGTGCAACTCAGGGAGATTCGTAGATATATGCAGAGATCAAGGCAGAATACCCCGAATTCAACCCCCCCCAGCACGGGTAATAGCGTCTGATACGATTATGCCATCTGCACTGCTCATAACAGCACCACGTTTCCAGAAACTTGACCGCCTGGGCTGAGAATGGTGTCCTCATGCTTAACACGTGTCTGACCGTGAAGGCGAACCAAGCCGGTTCACACGCTGGAAGGGGTTGGGAGGAATTTACGGATAAGGTCGTCGACGTGGTTGACAAGTACGGCGGCGCAAACCTAGGTGACCGCAGTGGTCCTGCTTACGGAATCGGACGCGGTGTTGTGTTCCTGGCTTGGGGGGCGTGGGCGGGCAAAAGGGTTGCCAAATTGAACAAGGTCAGGGTGTTTTCTCTTGCTCTCGGCGTATCTGGGCCTGACAACGATCAGACTAAGCACCTGATCCTGACCAGTACAGTATGTACTTGGCGTTGGGGTTACTTTTCCATTCCTCACTTACTCGATTCGGAATAGCATCCCTCACCGTTCAGCGCCAACAAAGGATTCCTGGGCAACGGGCATTTTAAAGCTGCCAACGATTGGCTGGAGAAGAAGTACGGTGCAGAAGGTAAAGTCGACTGGTGCCAACTGGACATGAGGGCGTAATTGCACACTGCATCATACCCCCCCGTTCACCGTTGTTGATAGCGATGCAGTCATACGTGTACATGAATTCATGTGGCCCACACGCCCGTTGCTTGCTGGGCTGCGGGCATCTGTCATGCTCATCATTGGGTCGTTGGACACCGGATCGAAGATCTCGTTGTGGATAAACATTATTGAAATGCGCAAACTAAGGAGCAGGTAATAGAGAGGGCCCGTCAGGGTAATGAGCCCTTTTTGGGGATAGCTGACAGCTGACTCGGAGCCTTTGGAGCGAACATTACACACACATTGCCACCGAGCTCACGTGCAATGAAGAACTCACAATGGCTGTGCCGGCTGGTCCACCTTAAATACCTTGTCCCTTTCTGGTGGGAATTACTGACGCTGCGCAACGCAAAGCGGTGTTGAAAAGCCGATTAATAGAAGACGTACGAGTAAATAGCGCTGGGAGTACATACTATTAAGTGGAACCATACAGCCGTGGGGACGCGTTCACAAACGATAGCGATACAAAAATCTTAAATCACTTGATGTGATTTGAAAATACGGGAACGTCCGGCCATGGGAAGGTGAGGATCAATCATAGCAAGGGGGAAAAGAAACACAGGGATGGGAACAGGGGCCGATGATCAAGGTAACGGATTGACGTGCTTCTCATGTGGGGTATAATGCGATCGCACGTCATGGATCGCTGGAGGGGGCGAAGCCGCCAAGCGGGAGCCATGGTGATGTGGAGGACTAGGGAGATGGAGATCGCTGCCGAGGGAACGGAAAGCCTGGGGTTCCGTTTGCGACCGACGCTGTTGGAACGGCATCGCTTGTTGGATGGTAGGGCGTTGAGCGTTGTGTGAGGGCTGGGAGTGGACGGAAAGCTGAGGTGAATGAGAAGACACAGGACTCTCCCCTGAAAAGGGAGGTTGCTGATAATGATATGAATAATGACCGGTCTCCCGCACGTCGCAAAGCAGATAGTTCATATCATTGTAGCCACTTGTTATGGGCCTATCTGCGGTGTGCGCGTAGGTTGACTGCAGCGGGTGGCTGGGGACGTTGTTCGAGACGAGGGCACGCGGAGGCATGGGGGTGGAGAAGGTGAACTGCTGCGGACTCTTTTGGGGTACAGACGAAGGCGCAACAGGGCGCATGTTATATGCGACAGGCGGATTCGAAGGGATATGGGAGTTGGCCGGCTGCTGGTCATTCATCATGAATCCCTCGTTCCAGCTACCTCCATCGATGATAGGAGGAGTACGCATGCTGGTCCCACCGATGACCGACGGTGATGTTGACTCTGATCTCCTTGGAGACGGTGACTCGCCTATCGGTGAAGAATCACGGCTTTTGGACGTGGATTGAGAACCCGGAGGGTTATCAAGGGTTTTTGGTTTATCCTTTCCTGTCGGACCTTTGCCGAGTGTTGGGCGGTTAGCTGGGGGGAGGTTCAAGGCTGCTCGCAGACAGTTATTCTCCTCCTCTAGTTCGGACACACGCATCTCCAGAGCCTGAAATGAGTGAGCGAAAGGTAAGATAATTGCAAATAGAAAAGATAAAAACCCCGCACCTGCAGATGTGCGGCCCTCCGTGCACGAAATGCTCGTTGTACATCTCTGGCTCTGTTAGGAGGAAGATTGTCGTTTCGCTTGCGTCCGCGCTTTGAAGACATTTTTCAGTTAGAGTAGGGCGCAACGTTGCAGGGAATTTCTGTATGAGGTGACCGCTAGGAAGAAGGAAGTCGAGGAGAGGGATTCAAGAGAACATATAAAAGGGACCCTCCGAAGTGAACATCGGGGACGAATCTTTGTTTGTCAAGGATCACATCCGCATAAATGCGGGTTCGATCGGGGTCGGCTGCGGCCCAGACCATTTTTCAATCTCCGCATGAAGTCGCCATGCCGTCGCGTTTCCCAGCTGGCCGGCTCGACTCCTGATCCAGCAAAAAAAAAAAAAAATGGTGACCAGTGCGGCTCCTGAGGTCAACTTTCAAGGTCCCCCAGAGAACGACCCCCCTCGTGGCTCAGAGCACCCCTTTGATTTCGGGGGTGTGATCAACTTATCACGTGCCTGGCACGCCGCCCGCACCTGGACCCCGCACCCAAGCCAACACGACCAAGTGTTCTGCTCTATCGGAGATCTATGGACGCAGCACGATCGGACCCTCTACGCTCGACCCGACGCCCGGGCTTCCTTTCTCGCTGCTGCCTTATCCCTATCGCGCTTCGAAAACAGCTTGTGTCGTGGGGCCGTGTCTCGTGCCAGTTTCTTGTTGGCCGACTTGTTCTGCTCCACGTATGACATGTGCTGAGCCCCGCTCAGTGCTGTGAGCGAACCCGTCGTCCGCTGAGCACTCGGGAACTTGGCAGTCCCAAAGTCCTTGGATGTGATCGTCCCAGCAAGGTCGCCTTCCGAACCACGTATATCCGTTCCAAGCTCGGCCTCGCTCTCGTTCGCCAGCAGCACTGAGGAGATGAGCTCGATCTGCTCGTCCTTGGTCCTGTAAACCAAATCCTCCGAGTCCTCGAGTCCATCAAGATGGGTGATAACCTTGAACGCGTAGCCCTGATCAATCAGGAACTGCTGCCGCTTGGTGCTGTAAAACATCTCCTGCGTATCCTTGGACACCAGGGAGTAGAAGAAGGCATTAAACCCTTCATCGTTGCGGCGTTTCGCACGTAGAATGCGGCCTGCGTCAAGTTTAGTCTGCTGACAGCTGTCATAGTTGAAATACAGACCTAATCTTTGTGCCTCCTGTCGTCGTGATCCAAAGTGTGAGCTGATTTGGATAAGACAAGTCGCTTCTGGCAGATCAATTGACGTATCGCCAACCTGTTGGAACCGACACAAATAGAAGATGCTCGGCATGCCATCCATAAAAATATCATCTCACCTTGGAAAGAAAAATTGTGTTTACGTTCGAATCATGCTGGAACCACTGCAAAACTCGCATCCGTTCAACTTGGCCAGTGCCACCGTGGATGTAAGGTTTTCCTAGCTTTTTTGCGTACGCCTGGAGCCAAGACAATACGCAGTGTAAGAACCCTGAGATGTTTCACACGCAGATCACACCTTACCTCCAACGCATACACATTATCAGAGAACACGATAATCTTGTCTCCTCGTGCCTCATGAAATTTGATCAAAAATTGACAGGCTTGAAACTTTTTAGGATTCATGCAGTACAAGAGCATCCGTTTGCGTGATTGCTCTCGAAGATACTCCCTGTAGAACTCTGGTGTCATGGGGCACCAGACCTCAGCACACTGAGGCTGTTGAATAGTCAAGTATAATTAAATTCTGAAGACACGCACTTGAACGTTAGCTATATGGCCCTTGGCCGCAAGATCCATCCAGTTGGCTTCGTAAAGTTTCGGTCCGATCATATAGTTGAGGTCGGCAATCTTATCGTCTTCTCTGACTAGCGTCGCTGTAAGACAAGCACTCAGTTGACATGCATAGTCGATCGAGAAAAATGTCACCTGTAAGACCAAGTTTTGAATGCGCCTTGATAGTGGTCACCACGCGTCGGAACATAGCCGCCGGAACGACATGGACCTCATCCAACAGTATGAATCCCCACTCCCTCGAGGTTAAAAACTCCATCATTTTTTTGGACTCGTGTGACCGGTTGTGAGTATTTGCGACCATTGAATAGGTTGAGACAACGATACCGCTGTCACCGGCAAACTAGTCCGCGATGTCATCAGACGTCAAAAGGGAGTAGGGAAGAATTTCATACCCGCTCCTTCTGATCTGCGGTAAAGATGGCAATTTGACGATCCGTGACATTTGACCACTGCATAAACTGCTGCTTCCACTGCATGACAGAAACACTGCAAGCAATGTAAACTGCTGCCAAAGTACACCGCCATGACACACATACGAGGACGTGCACAACACGAGACAAGACTTCTTAATGGTGCATGCCGCCGTTATGCCGACTAGGGTTTTCCCTGCTCCACATGGGAGTACAATTATTCCAGACCTGGCTCGGCTGTTTCAAAGTCATACGATGTCCCCAAACTCGTTTGAAACCAAGCTTACCCGTTTCCAAACATTTTGCTTAGACTGGTCTCTTGATAAGGCCGAATTACCGTTGCGGGCTTGAGGTCAATGTCCAGATTGGCGTTAATGGTATCATTCCGGAAATCATACTCTTCGAGCATGGGGTACTCCAGCTCGTTGCAACGCTTCTTTACATCCTATCCAAGGGTCAGCTCATGACAGGAACTGTAAAGCAAAAGAGCTAACATCAATTTTCGCATCGTCTATTTCAAAAGCGTGCACGTTGTCATCATCTTCTTCGATGTCATCTGTGATGACCCGCGTTCAATACACTGATGATTCTGATGATTCGGGAAGCATACCACCATCCACTCCAACTATCGACGTGAACAAATCCGTGTCCGATGAAGTTACTCCAGGGATTCCAGGTGGTCGACTAGCAACACCCTCGTCCTTCTTTTTCTCCATATCTTTAGTTCCCGGGATGACAAGATTGCCCTTTATCGGAGCCTTTGAGGTAGTGAAGGTAGCAGCTCGAATACTATTGTCGGTTTGCTGGGGTATCACTCGCGCTTCGCGGATAACTCTGTCTTTGAGTAGAAGCTGGAGAGTATCGGGGTGACTACTCTCCACGAAATACTTGTTATGCTTGAGAACCAGCTTTACTTTTCCATACGACAAGGTGCGTTCACGGATAAAATCGATGATGCTCTCTGGCACTGGTACCTTGGGTAATTATCAGTGCCTAGTAGTCATCCATCCTCAGGATAGCATACCTTCGACAGGCGGTTGAGAACCTGACGTTCGCGTCAATAATAAGGTTAATGGAACGAGTCGACTACGGGCTACTGACCTCTATTATATCCTCAGTCTGCAACCCCACCGACACCGCCGCGTACAGAGAATACGATGTGAGTTTATATTCATGGATGAATGCCGGTCTGAGACCCTGATATTAACGTGTAATGCACGGATGAGCAACGACACCTGCGCACCTGCTGACAGGTTCACTGATGGCTACAAGAAAATCTTGGGCTTGCTCTGCAATAGGAGAGAAAGCTTCAAGGATGATATGTCCATCTTCTGGGCTGATCCAGAGAGGGCGGGAGGCATGATCAGGTTTTAAATGCAACCACGAGAAGTCCTGGGACATGAATATGTGTGATACCAATGAGTCTTGCTGACGACGGTGGGCATCCAAGGAACGGTGCTCGCCACCAAAGCTCGCTTTGCGTCGTGATTCTTCAAGCTTGCGCGTGAGGGCGCTGAAGTTGATGGTCGCGCCGCGAGGTACAATGGTAGAATCAGCAGCTATTTCGCTTATGATGTCTTCTTCCGCATCTACATAATCACCATCATCCCCACTGCGTCGGGGCCGCTTCGATGTTGACGGGGACGAGACAGGATCTTACAAGTGAGCTGTAAAGCACGCACGCAAGAGTAATGATCTATTCACCTTCTGCAGCTCGCTTGGTAGCCATCTTCAACGTGGCAAGGTATAGCACGCTCAGGACGACACCGTCACCGTCGAAGACGTGTTAGTCATTGCGGAACTCGCTGGATGAGGTATAGATTTGTCAGCACGTGTCCATTTTGAGCGGAGTCTGTACTTAATTAAGGCAGACGAGCCGTTCGGAGATTCATTTCCATCTTTCCCTCTGTCTCTCGTCGTCCTATTGCTGGCCCTCCATTGCAACCGCAATGTGGAGACCTGCAACTCGTGAAGTTACTGGAACCAATGAGGGTGATTCTTATTTTTAACCGCTTTCCTCTCCAGTTCTGAGGTGCTTTTTAGTTCCCCTTGGAACCCGCCGCCGCTTTGGACCGGCTCCGGTTGAGGAACTCAATCCCCCGCAACTCGCCCAACCTTCACCTTCTGCATATCCCCGCCAGCTTCCTCAAGATTCGGATGCGAGAAAGGGGAGAGAGGAGACTCCGAATGGGTCTGCAGGTAAGTTGAGAAATATTCGGCAACGGCGCTTACAATGTCGTTCTTTCTTGCCTTGCTGTCCGGTGGGATTTTTCTTCATTCCCTACTTGATCAGCAAGGTCCACTTAAATGCTTGCCACTTTAGCTACTGACTGATACTAACCTTGACACACTGCGATCTCTTACTTCATACAGCTGATGCAAATGGTTCCCGCAAGCGGCGTAGCCGCTGGGGCGAAGTCAAAACTGAAATTCCTGGTCTGCCCACAGCGATATCGGCCGCCGGTGTCTCGCAAGCTCAACTTGACAATTATGCTATTCACCTACGCCTTGAGGAAATTAACCGAAAACTTAGGTTAAATGATTTTATCCCACCTGAACGAGAACGGTGGGTGATTCCCCGTCATCATACCGCATACCTAATACACAATGTCAGGTCCCCTTCGCCGCCTCCCACTTATGATGGTCACGGCCGTCGCACGAACACTCGCGAAGTCCGCTATCGTAAGAAACTTGAAGATGAGCGCATTCGTCTTGTGGACCGCGCTATGAAAAACGATCCTAATTTTCGCCCGCCTGTCGAGTATCATCAGCAGAAGCGTTCTCAACGACCTTCGGAGAAAGTGTACATTCCCGTCAAAGAATTCCCAGAGATCAATTTCTTCGGACTGCTGGTAGGACCTCGTGGTAACTCGCTGAAGAAAATGGAACGGGAGAGTGGAGCTAAGATTAGCATCCGCGGCAAGGGCAGTGTGAAGGAGGGTAAAGCGCGACCAGATCAGTACGCCGATGATGCTGAAGAAGACTTGCATTGTCTCGTCATCGCTGATTCTGAGGATAAGGTAGCAGCTTGTGTCAAGATGATCAATAGAGTGATCGAGACAGTGAGTTCCTCCCTCTAGCTCCATGAGCTCTGGTAACTAATGAACGATACAGGCGGCCTCCACCCCAGAAGGGCAAAATGATCACAAGCGTAACCAGCTTCGCGAGCTCGCCGCATTGAATGGTACCCTTCGTGATGACGAAAATCAAATTTGTCAAAATTGTGGTGGCCTGGGTCACCGCAAATATGATTGCCCTGAACAGCGCAACTTCACTGCTAACATCATCTGTCGTGTGTGCGGTAGCGCAGGCCACATGGCACGTGACTGTCAGGTTAACAGGGATCCGAATGCGCCACCACCACCTCCTGGCCCACCGGGTGCCCTGTCTAAAGGAGGCTTCGATTCCGAGTATGCTAGTTTGATGGCTGAGCTCGGGGAGGGAGGGAAGGGACCTGGTGGTGATGGCGGGCGGGGCCCATGGGGCAGTACTGGAGCAGGTCATGATATCACAGCGGGTGGTTCTAACGTCCCTCCGTGGCGTCGGCCAGAGATGTGGCAATCCAACCAGCATCAAAATTCGGGATATCCTCAAGGCTACAGCGGTGGTTACGGGGCACAGTATCCTTCTGGGCAATATGCCGGTGGTTATACTGCAGGCACCTATAGCCAACAATCCGATTACGCCTCTAGCTACGCTCAATATTATCAACAGCAGTACGCTCAACAGCAAGTCAGTACTCCGACACACTAGCTCCCTCCATCTTTCTCGTGGTAATCCCTATATGATTTTAATCCACCGTTTTCCCGACTCTTCGTCCTGATGGCCCTGGATGTTCCTCACCGAACCCCTTCTAGCACCCCAAGAGCGTAGGGTCTGTACTCACTGCAGCTGACCACAGAGGTTCTTTAGGGATGACACGAAAATGTGATTATTAAATCATTGACAGTAATTCATGTCCACTTTTGCCAGTGTCAGATGATCAATTTCTAAGTCAGTCACCGACCGTATATCTAACTTTTTTCTTCTCTCTGCAACACTTGCCCCCTTTCCGTTTTGTGGTAGAATTGCCATTAGAATGTGTAGTTTGAGTGTTATCAACACTAACAAAACACGAAACAAAGAAGCCATTCGTTGCATCTTCATTGGGTGAACAGCGGATGAGTGATGATGCGTATTCTGTTGATTCGAGCGTCAAATGACGACAACGAAAGGTGGTTTGACATCCTACCAGGTGTCTCCAACGCGTCTGGCAGCCCTCGCCGGTGCCAGCCTGGTAGCACCTCGTCAGGAGGAGCAAGTTGAAAGTTGCGTCTCCTGGCCTCCTCTGATTTCAACGCTTCGCATACAACGTGCTCGTTCTCGACGGCATGTATGCTACACGTAGAATAGACAATTCTTTCGACGCGTGGGACTGCAGTGGAAGTCAGCCTAGCGAATTCTATAGGTGCACAAATCATCTTTACCAACATTTCATAGCATGTTTTATTACTCTAAGCTGGAAGGCTGCAAGTTTGCTCAATCGCTCTTCACGTCCGTCGTTTTCTTCACGCTCTGGAGGAGATTCAGAATTTAAACGAGGGATGTTACTAAAACGGCCGACCACTCTCAAGAAGATGGTCTAGTCTGTTCACGATGCCAGAACCGCTGCAGGATGGGTCGAGCAGGCTGCACAAGGTGAGCATAGAACGGTTTATCGAGCCCAGCAATGACTGACATGTGCGTAGCATTGGCATACTGTGTATCCGACGGACCAACGTTGAGAAAGTCGTTGTGAATAACCTCGGCGTTCTTGCACGAGGCCGTAGCGAGCATAGCCTTGAGTGTACAGAAGCGCTTCTTGTCCCTTTCGAAGGCATAGAGCTACGTCCAAAGGCGAGCGTGAGTGACTAACTGAACAGACGACCGAAGGCCGTTACTTTTCCCTTGCCACCCATCAATGCACTCAGATGTGATGTCTTGTTACCCGGGGCGGCCATTGCGTCAATGACGACAGTATGTTCGTCGCTCGGAGGGGCAAGAACAATTGCCGGGAAGCAGGAGGCTTTATCTTGCAAGATAACCTTTCCTGTCTTGTACTGAATATCGTTGTGGAATTGCACGTGGGGATTGAAAAGCAAAAGATCAGGGACATGTTCGTCTCGAGAAAAAGACGTCCTGTGAGTGGTGAGCAAGGAGAACACGACCGCGGGAAGAAACAGACTCTGAAGAAAACGGATCTGATATTCGAAATCCTTGCTTTTGATAATGGTAAACGGCTTCGTCTGTCGTCCAAAGAAGGGTGTTCACTCGGACATAACGCGGGATGCAGGCTGTCCGAAGCCATCAATCTTCCGCGGATGATGCATAGGCAAGACGCTCGCCTGCTCTTTCAGCACCGGGATGCGCCAAATCTTGGTTAGATTTTACACCACGCTTGACCTTGATGCGTTGCCATTCACTCCGAAGTCGTGTCTTGTGCCGCAGGACTGCCTGCTTTACTGGACCATCCCCCGCTTGTATGCCACCAGACAAAAGAGCATCATGGACAAGGACGAGTGCCAAGTTCAGCGATGTGATCTTTTTTTCTTCAACGAGAAGTTTGGAAGTTGCAATCACGTCCGAAAGAGCTGCCTTGTCTATTGCGAGTGGGTCGTCGTTTCAACGTCCCAGTTCGCATCCGGACACCTAGGCTTACATTTCAAGGTCTCGATAACAAGGGCAGCGGTCCTTGTCCTGTTTTTCGTTGGCAGAGTAGATAGCAAACCCTTGACGGACCCTTGTTTCGCATCAAGACGGTCGAGAATTTTGGAAGCTTCAAAGTAAAAATTCATTGCACAAGGGTAGTTTACTAGATACCATGGGCATTAGCCTCTGCAGAAGTACAAGACAGACGTTAGCATCAGTGGTGTGCAACATAAAAGACTCAGGTTGATCGTTCGTCAAGTCCAGCACAAGGCTAGTCGGACAATGTAGATAATATAGACATCACAGACTCGCAATGGAGGGCGTCGACTCACCAGAATGACAGGGCCCTTCAACAGGGAATGGAAGTGAAAGGGAACGAAGCGACGGCGTAATTTCAAGCTCACACGAGTCGCTTCAAACTCCGTCGTCTTTGCCGAGAGTCGCGTCCCGCCAAATAAAAGCGCGTACGAGCCGACACGGGCCACCCCACTCCCTCCTCCCCTTTGTAGGCAGTGAGTGTCCACCTCTCGCTCTCTTTCGTCTTCATCCCAATATTGACGCCAGTGTCCGTTGAAACCGAGTTGTACGAGTTGTTAGGTGTCTCTCCAACTGCCTCCGAACGTGAGTATTACTGCTCGCTTGCCAGTGTCCCATCCCACTCCGTTGTTCTTTGCTAGATGATATAAAAAAAGCATACCGGAAAAAAGTGCGTAGTCCCTTGGATATTGGGACGATATGTGATCTAACAACACTTTAGGCAAAGGAGCATCATCCTGTAAGCGTTGTCAACTGTTTGCAACTAATACTAAGTCTGTTCTGTTCGATCAGGACAAGGTGGGTATTAGCAATGGGTTGGAAAAGACATGAGTTTATCTATCCACTCAGAACCCTAATGACCCAAGAGCGGCACAAAGATTCCAAGAGATGGCTGCGGCGTTCGTATATCTCGTTTCGCCTCCACTTTCATCCTTTTAACCAAATGGCAAACTAGCTATGAAATTCTAAGCGATCCGACCTCAAGAGAGACTTACGATAGAGAAGGTATGGACGGTTTCACCGGTCCGGGCGGACGTAGCGGTGGTGTGCCACCAGATACTGCCAACATGTTTGCCCAATTCTTTGGTGGGGGAGCGACGTTCTTCGATCTGGGGGGACCAAGTCCACGTAGACGCAAAGGCGAAGACACCGAAATTCCTTATCAGGTCACGCTTGAAGACCTCTATAATGGCAAGTCAGTCAAGATCAGCATGGAGAAAGAGGTCATTTGTGGAATGTGTAACGGGTGAGTGCATCTAACGTATACAAGCCTGCTCTTGCCCATGCCAAGTGTCCAGATCAGGAACTAGAGGGAATGCGAAAGCCAAGGAGTGTAAATCATGTGACACCAGAGGGTGGATTTTCACACAGGTCCAAGTTAATCCGTCTAGGTTTAAAACGATCCGTGTCCAATGTTCGGAATGCAAGGGGGAAGGGAGCAAGATTCGAGAGAAGGATCGGTAGGTATCGCGCTAGTTATTGGCGTCAGGAACTGACGCGCTACAGATGTAAAAAATGCAAAGGTGAAAAAATCGTTCAGGAGAAGACGCGACAGGAGATATTTATCGAAAAGGGGATGCCGGATGGTCATCGCATTGTTCTGGCGGGTGCCGGTGACCAAGAAGTGAGCCTTCCCAAATCCCGCATGGGCAGGGACTGACAATCAGGAAGCCTAATGTTCCACCGGGGGATGTGATCTTCCGCCTGAAGACATCGCCACACGATTCTTTTGAGCGCTCTGGAAGTGATTTGCTTGCAAATGTCAAAATTACGCTCTCCGAGGCACTTCTTGGTTTCTCTCGTATCCTGCTTACTCACTTGGACGGGCGGGGTGTCAGTGTCTCGAGCCCGCCCGGCAAAATAATTACACCTAATCAAACCATCAAGCTGCGTGGTGAGGGCATGCCCTCTTTCAAGAATTCTGACCACAAGGGTGATCTGTACATTGTCCTTGAGATTGAGATGCCAGATATTGCATGGCTGAGAAGTGTTGATCGAGCAGTAAGTTTGCAAGCTTCCTCCGTGCCAAAAATGTTGAGATGTTGCTCGTAGGCGCTTGCAGAACTTCTACCTCCAAAGAAGGCGAATATCGAACCCGCACCAGAGATTATCGATGAGGTTTCTTTCGAGGAAGCTGTGTTTGAGGACGTGCGTGCACGGTATTTTCCGGCTAGTTCGGACTTCTTTGATGAGGGCTTTGCCTCGCAGTTTGGGGAAGGGGTCGAGGACGATTGGGAGGACGAAGACGACGGTTACGACGATCACGGGATGGGCGGTGAACCCGAGTGTAGGCCGCAATGATTCAGTGGACACTCGGATCATCACATCACATCTACTTGTCCACTCATTTCTTGCTATCCATTACTCATATCATACCAACTTCCATCTTTGACGACTATTTAATGTGTTACATTGTATAGACCTACACCTTGTTAATACACCACTCGCTCATCTGTATACTCTTCAAGGTGTAGCTCCAACTAGGGCGCTGCTGTTGAAAGCCCGTGTGGTCTTTGACTGGAGTGTCCAGGTTATCCCACCTAGAACGTGGCCCAAGAAGGTTTCGTCCTGAGATGCTGTGAGCGCGGTGAGGTGCATGATACAATCACTTGACTCACACTCCAGATTTCAATGCAGTGTCCGAGGCTAGTATACCAACTGCGGCCGGCGACGCCACCTGGTTCAACTCCGGCACCGCGTTCTTGATACCAGGCTACAAACATTGTGAGTTGGACGGCGATACGCTGCAAGACATACTTGCCTACGGGGTGAGGTGTCCCATGGTCAAACTTTCTTTTTCCAGGGTCTAAAATTACGGACAATAAACAAAACCTCTAAATCCCTGGATGACAGCTCACCTAAGTAGCTGGACTCGTCCGCTGTGAGCAGAATCTTTGCGCCCACTACCCGAGGATCTGACTCGAAGTTATACCTGTACATCTGTGAGGGAAGTCACAAGGCACCTAGTTCCGGTCTCACATTTCATCGAGCAGCTTCCAGTGCGTGGGGAGCATCTTGGTGCTTGGGTGGGTATTGTCGACCACGTCGACCACCTAATGGAGTGGTCAGGACGGAATTGTTCCCGATGAAACTGGTGTCGAGACCCTACCGACTCTTGGATGTCTGGATGATAGTCAAAGTACGCCCCTACGAGAAAACCTTGGTGAATGGGGGCCATACCGGCGGAGATGCAGAGCAACCTTACCGATCTGCTTTCCAAAGAATGGAGTGTCGCGCAATGCATCAGATGCACAGTGGACACCAATAAAATTTCCTCCAAGGTTGAGATACTTTTGCAAAGCAGCCTTGCCCATGTCATCAAGGACTGCAGATGTTATGGATATGTTAATGAGTCGCCCGCCAAGCCGTCCGACGTACTTATTCCCGAGTTATTCAAGAACAGGATAGCATCGTACTTTGCTAGATTGTCGTCCGTGAATTGGCGCTTATCCTCGGTGAAATCAAACTCGACGTTGATTGAGGAAGCTTTGGCCTTCAATGCCACTATGGATGGCTCTATGCTCTCGTGCCTGTAACCGGCAGTTGCAGAATAGGCAAGAATGCGGGCGGGCATCGTCACGAATGGAGGGAAAGCGGCTGGTTTATGTCTTGGAGACTGTGAGCCCCTAGTCTGGTGACCAGCCCGTCGTCGTCGCCGATGGACCTCGTTAGACGGTGGTCACCGGGCTAGTTGGCCCCAACTCCGACGACCCGTGATCGGATCACCTTGGAATTCAGTTCAGAGAGCGGTGAGAACACGAACCTGAACTTGGGACGTTTCTCCCATCTGGTGTTTATCATGACGTTCGCCCGCCCTCGCCCAGTGGCAGGGTTCTTCTTTCTTGTCGTGCCGTGTCGTGTTCTTGCTCTCCCTCTTGTGCATGCGTCGACGATCACGATGAAGACATACATTCCGTCCATCGTTATTTTTGTTTCTCTCTTCTTTCTCGCTGTCGTCTTCCTCGCCGTCAAATTCGTGTATATGAAGCATCGTCGTATAGGAACAATTCACGCACCGCCTGGTATTGTCCGCTCTATTCCCCGAGACAGCCAGCTTTCCCCCATCACCCCGGGTTTTAGGTGTCGAGACAAACGAAAGGATCGCGATCGTGGCATCTTGGTCGGGTGCCTTGGGTCTCCCACCTGGGAGACAAGTCTGACGTCGAAGATGGGCAGAGCAGTTTGGGGACGCGAACGAGTCTCGTTTGGTTACCACCTCCGTGGCTCGATGATACGCTCAGCACCTTCCGCTCGCTCCAAGTCGAATCACAGTTCAGGCTCTCGCTTTGCTTTGATCGGTTGTTCCAGGGGCGTGGATCAGCGTACGCTACCTTTGTCCGCTGGTCCCCCGCAGGTCTCTACCCTTCATAGTGGTGGCTCTTCGAAGGTGATTCATTCGGCGCGGTGGAACACCTCGAGTGGTCACCATCCTTGCTATGGTGATCTCAGTGAGTTTCATGGCCTGCAATTACCTGGGGCCCTTGTTCCAAGACGCGCGAGCCCTGGTTCAGTCCGACTCGTCGATGGTCCCAGCCACACTCATCCAGTTGAATACACATTCCTCTCTGGCTCACCACCCAATACTATTATGCTATCACCACTCATGGGTGCAAGAGACTCTTTTCAGCTATCTAGGTGTTCCTTGAAATGTAAGCGAAAACCTGTGCCATCCATGCCACCCCTACCTCTCTTCCTTCCATTCTATCTGCCACAAGGTCCTGAAACAATGGAATCGCAAGCTCTTCAAGCCAGCGACTATCTACCCTCCCTTCGCTTCTCCTCCCTCGCCAGTGTAGCCAGAGTATTTTATGCCCAACAAGAGAGCAGGCCCTACCATAGCTAGCATGTCCCAAGTCTGTCGAATCCACAAATGTTCTGTTTGCCGTGTCCACGAAAGCGTCAAGGGACGCTCCAATGAATAACTGCAAAGAGAGCAAAGTGGATCCCCCGACGACACAGGCCGACAGTGCAGTGGCAGGGTCATCGCGTCCCCAGAGGTGCAAGCAGAGCTCACAGGGACAAGGGCGACAAAAATTGGATAACCAAAGAATGAGGGCGGTGCCCTCATAATAGTGGTTAAACTATTAAGAACAGATACTACACTTGATCTAAGCCAAAAGGCCAGAGTGGTAAGGATTCAGAGTGACGCGCACCCGCCTATATACGTTTGGAATTGTGCGCACGGACCACGTCTGTTGTCACGGGATCCATTAGGGCTCATTCATACACCCTTCTCGTCTACAAAATCGATAGCGGACTCGAGCCGCCTCACAATCTTGCCAGCCCCGAGGGTCATACCACGCATAAATGCACTTTGACGCTTCGAAGGCGATGACGGCCTCGCATACATTGGCGACTCGTCAGACCCCTGCAGCAAGGACATCCTCAAACTCGAACTGGAATGCGCATGCCGCATAGGAAATTTTGCCGACCAATGCGTGTCTGCAGATGCACGAACCATAGGAACGCTTGACCTGCCCTTGGTGTGCTTCATCGTCGCGGCCAACTCGGAGGAGAGCGTCGAAGAGCGTCGTCGAGACAGGGGCGCCCCACCGACACTAACCGTGCTGAAGGTGACACTTTGGACCTTCTCTGGAGAACTGTACGATCCACTTGCTTGGATAACGTTACCGATATTCGGGTAGGGATAGGAACCGACGGCAGGATGGGACAAGGAGGTCGATCCAATTCTCGGCGAACCAGACGGCGATGTCTCCGAGAGAGGCGGTGATGGCAGCAGTGAGGATATGCTGGCCTGTCTAGACGCAGCAGACTTCTTGGCCTTCTCTAACCGTTCCTTAACCTGGCTTTGGCGCTCCAAGTCCCTCATCCACCCCTCCCACTCCATCTCGCTGTCGTCATCACTTTCATCATCAAATCCAGCCTTGTTCTGCACTTCCTGCGCGCGGATGTTACCTGATAGTGATTCCCCAAGTCCCTTTTCAGTCCACAACACCCATGCCATGGGCTTCCCTACATCTCCCAAGCCAGCTTTACGCGCACTCTCAACCGTATTGGCGCGCCATTCAGGATAAGGGATCGTATCGTACGAAACAAGCGACGATACAACAGGTGGTGGAGTGGAGTAGTTGGTAAGGGTGACGATAGACGACGAGGGAACGAAGGATGACAACATTGGGTGAGAGGCCTGCCGGTGAAGGATGCGCAGAATACTTGAAAACGCTGAAAGCACTTCATGACACGCTGGCTCTCAAGAATTCGGAAAACTCACCATGATCATCGAGCATGTCGAGAATAACCCATTCCCCTTCCTCCCTGCAAGCATCATTGGGATTATACCCGTATTCGCCAAACCCCCCGCTGTGGTGTCCCTCCTCCGCCGTTCGCTTCAAGTCGGACACAAAGTCCACGCGTGGAGGGGATTGCTGGACATTGGATTTTAAATCCTCTGACATCGGTGACGACGGTGACGATGATGATGGGGAGGTCGGACGCGTCACTGAAGTCGTCCGAAGTCGAAACTTGATGCTGACAAGTCGAGGAGTAGTCATGGATAATGCACGCTCCAGCGCGTCGGCACCACGGAGCGCCATCGTATCACTCAATGCAAATTGTTGAAGCGGTGGACTGGTCTGCATGGAGCGATTAGTATGATGCTGGAGCACAGCGGGGGGACAACGTACTGCACGCTCCTTGCAAAGGGAGAGGATTCCGTGGCTAATAACAACCCAGCGAGTTTTCCAATCTACCTTTGTCCTCCGTCGCTTGTCTAGTTGCAAAGCATCCAAGTTATGTGATGATTTGTCCTTCGTTTTATACCCACAGTGCTCGGGTGAGGCGTCAGTACCAAGTGGCTCAAAGCAGCCACATTTATGATTCCATACACCGCGCAGAACTCTAGCCTTGGCCTGGAAGTATGGCTGTATATACTCTGCCAAGATGTTGCGTTGTAGTGGGACGACGATCCCGGCTGGGTGCATCTCGAGGAGCTCGTACGGGCGGAGGTGGTACCATGAAAGGGTAAACTCGTCCTCGAGCACAGCGCCAGTGGAAAAGGATAAGAGCGTGTATTGGTCAACGAGGGGGCTGCTTCTTGGTTGGACGGGCTGAGATGACGAGCCAGGTTTTGTGTCGCAAGAGCCATCTTTGGGCGACACGGCCTGGCGCAATTCCTGGTCTGAAAGCTCGTCGTCTTCGTTGTACCCGTCGTCGAGACTGTCATGGGATGGTCTAGGGCCGATACTGGGGGCGAAGATGATGGGGGACAGCGGTCGCTGTGTCCGTGGGCCGGGGGACTGGACGAGGTTGCATTTGGAGAGAATCCAATGCTTGATCTGCTTTACCTTGAAGTCGTCCTCGAGATGGGTGAGGAACCACTGATCATACGGGACTGTACAACGCTGTAAGGGTGAGCGGGACAGCCGGAAGTGAGTGCGTACCGAACCTGCAGGCGATTGGGATTAGCATCGCTGAGCGACGTGTCGCGTCTGGTAGCGTTTATACCTTCATGTCCCTCGTCAGCGATCCTGGGTACGTCCCCATCTCGACCTCGTCCCAGTCAGGCTCACGTCCTTTCCAGATATCTCGTCCACAGTCTACGGCTGTCCTATCTGCGCAACGTCCACGACCCATATGGCGGTCGCATCCTCTCTCTCAGCCCATCCTACACCTCAAACCCCTACATTCTCGCCGCGTCTCTTGCGGACATCAACCGTTGGCCAGAGCTCGAATACCCCTCCAGTCCACCCATATCCGATGATGAACACGAACCAGAGAGCGAAGCACCAGGCCCATCCCACCTCGGCGCTGCGACCGGGCTCAGGCACCACCAGACTATCATGGGCAACCGATCCGGCGCCTTAGGGATGCGCGTCTCTGGTCGGCGCGCTCCAACCTCCAGGCGGGCACTCCAGATGGCCGACAGGCTCAGCGTCGCCTCCTCAGACCCGGAATCCACTCATCAGCCTGCCCTGTCCCGCGTCACCCCAATCGGTCCTGCAGACGCCGATGGCCCGCACCCAGAGGTCGAGGCCATACCGTCGTTGACTTCTAGGTCGTCCCAGAAGGACGACCCTCCCCCTCCGGAACCACCTGCAAAGGAGGTCCAGTTCATCCCCAAATTCAAAGGGGCCGCAGAAATGGAGGCCCGTAGGAAGTTGCGCATGCTCGCTCGCCGCGGCCAAGTGTCCGTTCCGAAACCCACCTCTGACACGAACGTGTATCTCAACCCCGAAATCTCCTCCTCAGACGGCGACGACGACGATGACGACGACGGCATTCTCGAGGACGATGACAATGTCGACGAATTTGATGACCTTGTCGGTCGTGCTAACGATATGGACGAGGGCGATGAGTTCGATCCGTATGACTGCTCCCTTTTCTTTCATTCCTTTGTATGTCTGACAGTGCAGCAGCGACTTTGCCGCCACTCGCACGCCTGGTGTCGGCTTTGACAGTGCTTCCGACGCTGGTTCCGTTTTGTCGGGGGCAGCGTCTGCCACCTCTGTATCGAATGCTTCCATCTTTGGATCTTCCTCCTACGTCGGACAGCATGCGCGTGCACGCTCTCGTCTCAGCCCCGTCACGGAGGCCCGTGGAATTGACGAGACTCACGACGCCCAGTCCGCACCCGACCTCGACGAAGGTATAGACGCCCATTTTGAGATGGTCAACCCACCTCCGTTGGCCGACAGTCGCACGGTCCCTCTTATCATCCGGCCGGAAGGCCGCAGAAGGGGCGTTTCGATATCTCAACCCTTTACCGGCATATCCACGTCAGACATCGATTTCTCGCGACAACTGATCCGTCCATCAGTGCCCAAGGCCTCCGCTTTGTCCGCGATGCTCGCCTCAACTGGTGGTTCTGCTAACCCCTTTAGCGAATTATACGCCGCTATCTCGGGGCGCGGTGAGTCTGCATCAGTAGACGTCAAGGTCTTCTTCCCACACGCATATGAACCGAAGGGGAAAGCCATGATTCTGAATGTGAGGCGGGACGCAACCGTTGAAGAGGTTATCGGCTTTTCATTGTGGAGTTACTGGGAGGAGGGTTGGCTACCGAAGCTCAATGAAGGCGTGAAAGAGAATGATCCAAAGTTGTCTGGAATAGGGTGGATCATGCGAATCGCCGAAGACGACGGAGAGGTTGATGAAGACTTTCCCCGTGAGTTTGAAGCATGGACGACCTGATCTAGTTCATCATATCGTGTTCAGCCCCTGATCGCACGGGAAAAATCTCCAAGTTCAACTTTGATGCATTCGCGGTTCTGGAGGCAACTTTTCTTCAGAGTCCGTCTCCCCCGTTTCTTTGTGGGGAGAAGTATTTGATTATCTTTCAGTTCAACAGAATGAACAGTTGGAAAGCAAGATTCAGCGCAGACCCTCGAGAATCATGGCTGCACCAAGAAAAACTGACACGCATACTGCGCCTGGCCTTGTTCCACCTTCTGTTCCGGTGGCGGGAGCAAGTTCTGTCTTCGGGACAACCCCAATCCTGTCTTCATCTCTTGGGCCATCATCAGGCTACGGCCCTCCCATTTTCTTGCGCATACGTGTCGCGGATACCGCTGACGCAGTGCATATTTCTACTACAATACCTGTGTATGCATCATTGGTCTGCTATTTCGAAAGCTCACGGGTTATTTAGGTCGGCTGGTATGTATATGCAAGAAGCGTTGGAACTGGTGTGCCGCAAACGCAAACTTGCAAACCCGAAAGACTATGCACTTATCCTCAACGATCTCAACATCTTGATTTATCTTGATCGCACTGTGGCTTCGCTCGAAGGTAAACGTGAACTCACTTTGGTCAAGAGGTCCATGTTACCTCAAATGGGTATCGAACCCGAAACCCGTGCCGCGCGAACCACCGACCCAAATGGTTTGTATAGCCGGTCATCCACTTGCAGTACCACTGAATATACTTGCATACTAGCATCTATCTTTAAGAGAATTTCAGACGTACCCGAGGTGCACCACGTCGCCGGAAAGGACTATACTGCCGCATACAAGGTCAGTCTTCTTACCCCTTTCTTTGACATCAATTTTACGGGATCGATGAAAATGTAGCGGTACACAATATACCGCAAAATGCCTATGTTGGCTCGCCAGGAACGCACACTAGCGATTGACGGTGTCTACGTTCATGTAAGTCTTCCCGCTCGAGAAATGGATACTGACCTCATTGTGATCTCAGATCATGCCTTCTGCAAACAAAGCTAAGGCGGTCTTTGATAGTGGCAAAACTCTTTCATTTCATGTTAAGAGTGTCTTGGTCTGCCAACAATCACAAAAGACGTCAACCCTCTTCAAGGTTGTCGTACAACGGGACAGCCGGAATAAGCGATACGACTTTGAGGCCGATAGTGCCAAGCTGGCAGGTAAGACAACAGTTTAGAATCGCCTCACCGGATCTGAGCTCCCGGAAATAGCTGAAATCGTTCAAGCAATCAAATCACTCAAGGCCAGTCTGGATCGCTCTTCTACAGTTCATCGTTCCAGACGGAGTAGGCATGTCGGGTGACCAGTCCCATTGCTCCTATGTACTTGACCGTTGTATACCGCCTTACATAATCCTACGACTTTTTCAAAATTCGGTTACGAAAAGGTCCAACCTTCGTGAGCGTCAGCAGATCATACACTTCTTATGCCTCTTCCTTATGATCTCTGCGCGCGCGTTCAAAATGCCTTTCGTGCCCGGCACCGGTATCTGGCTGTCGAACATTCTAAACAAAACCTAGCCATTCTCTCCATTCTTCTCCGTGCTGGGTTTCTGAGCAATATCACCCGAGGAACCATCGCATCGCCATCACCTTCAGACTTCCAACAGGTCAACGCGCCACAGCAAAGAATCTGGGCAGAACTCAAATATCGCGACAACTTGCCCGTGCTCTCGAATATGAGCCTCATTAGCAAGCCAAATCGACGCGTGTTTATGGAACTGGATGAGATCAGGCGAATCTGTAGCGGACGGCGGGTGCAGACGGTGAAACCTCTCGGTCTGGGGGAGGTTGCGGTAGTGAAAACGGGGAGCAAAGAACATGAGTGGCTAGAAGCACGGGAGGCACTCGTGTTGGGACTAGACGGGGAGGTCGTTTGCAGAGCTCGATGATTCCTTGTTGCACCTTTTCGCGTATGGGTGCGCTCCTTTTCATTTGCTGTTCGTCTGAGCTCACACATCACCTGCAGAGCTCGCTTTTGTTTTTCGTTTGCACCGCCATAAATATAATGATGACGCTCGCGCGATTGGTGTAGTGGTAAATCCCAAAAGGTTTCGAATTGACGGCTCTGGGATGGTGCCCTTGCGACGCTCGCATTCAGCCGGCCCCTTGCACGCCTGTCAGATTCGGAGTCATGGGGTTTCCGCGTAGGCGAACGAACCCGCCTGGCACCTCACCAGCCCACCCTTGACTTCGGGCACGTCACATCGGGTTCTAGGAGTGGTACCGGTCTATTGTCCTTTTCACAAACAAAAAGTCAACTCTAAAAGTGACTGTCTACCTTTCGAGAGATTTTGAACGGCGTCAGTCTGGCAGGAGCAAGCATGTCGAGTCGTGTGCACTTTTCCGGTCCAACTGTCCGCTTGGTCGCGCTTTGGCATCATGACCCAACATCTGTCTATCGTTTATCATAGATTGAACTCGTTCAGTATCAGCGCTTGATTGGCTGGGCATCTAGGAGTTATCCAACACAAAGTTCCAACATGTTAGTAAATAGTAAGTAATCACATAAGTCAGGTCATTCAAGAATTTTGGCAGGTTCTTTTTGCGCCTTCCCCCTCATGGCTTCATCCTCTCTCAGTTTTCGTCCTTTTGTCCAACTCTTTTTTGTGCAGCCGCAACCTCGGCTGTCCAATCAACACCGCGGACACCAGTCAAAAGCCCCACTCCGGACGCATACACCAAGGCAACCGTCAATCCTTCCCAAAGGCCACCAAGGCCATGTCCACACACGAACGTGAGGTACAATCCAAGTGGGATACCAAGTGCATAGTAAGCGGAGAGGTTAAGGATGGCACCAACAACCTAGGCGAATTTGTGCTTAAATGCAGGACTTCGATAATAGATGCGTCTGCTTACCTGCTTCCCTCGCGCACGAAATATTCCACCAACAATTCCTGCTGTCCCATCGAAGACTTGGAATAACGCGAGCAAGGGTATGATAGACGCGACAAGCGTGGCAACCTCTGCGGACAGTCAGTATTGAATGCCAGCCACACCCATGCATGTAGGTGGGCATAACACGAGGGCGATAAAACATACCAGGGTCACTATTAAATATATAACTCCACTTGTAACGGAAGATGAGGAAGAGAGCACTGGGGGAAATAGTCACATTGACTAATGAAAGCGTGCCATATGTAACTATCGCTCACCTAAGGACGCATCCGAGTGCAACAGCCATCACAATCGCAGTTACTGCAACTATTCTGGCCCTCCTTGCGTTTCCTTGACCGAGGAGATTTCCTATCCTAAAGTCCCACCGCAATCCCAGACATTTATAATTCGAAGAAACAAGGCAACCGTGAGGCGGAGAAGGGGTGGAGTACAATATAATCAGTTGGTGATATCCTTGAATAGAACAGACCGATAAAATGCCTACCGCACAGAGGCCGCAATACTCAACGAAAATGGTGCCTGGTACGTAGCGGATCCAGAGAGTAACAACACAGATTGTGCTGCAAGTGCAACAGGTCCCAGCCTACCAGGCAAACAAACAAATCAGATCCAAGCATATGAGAGCAGGAGGTAGAACAATTCACTGGCTAGCGGCGACTAATACCATGCATCCAGTCAGCGTGCATTCAGCAAGGAGCACTGTAGGACTCACGCCCAACTAATTCCCAGCTCCACCATTCGCTAGCGGTTTGGCCCACCCCAGCGATACCGAGCCTTGCTAACAGACCCCAATTCTTCCAAATTTCACCCGTCATTGGGTTAAGAGATTGACGCGTGATAGGTGACCAAGCTGTCGGTGGTGTGTAATAATACCCATAGAAGATAGAAGCAGCCGACACGAGGTTAAAGGAGAGAGAAGTGGCAAGTGGTGCACCCGGGAAGGAGAGCCCGAGAGGATAGACTATGCGTGGTGAAAGATGAGTAGAAGAAACATCAAGAACGTGCTCGCTTACCAAATAACCAGTTTAGAAACGCGTTGATTGGTGCAACCATGAGCGTAATTTTCGTTGGGATATTAAATAAGCCCTGAGATTGGAAGTACCGTCTCCACATGCGAGTCAGTCTGTGTCAATATGGTAAATAATTTATGGTGTACCTGGAGACACAGTTAAAGGTATATGCTGGAAGGCCCAGCGACGCGCAGCGGAGGTAGACGCTAGCAAGTCGTGCTACCTCAGGGTCTTGATTAAGGGCGAGGAGTATGGGTTCGGCCTCAAACCAAATGGCGAGTATTGGCTATAGGTGGTGAGTATGTAGTGAATTCAGCATGTGTCAATGTAATTGCATACAATGAGAATCATTCCAGCCATGAGCACTATCCAAAACATTCGATTAGGCTTGCAAGTCATAAAAAATGGAACGGAAAGACAAACCCATCCTCTGAGACCATAAGCCGACCATGTATTGCCTGTCTGAAGTCCAGGCAGGCGGAAGAAGGGTATCGAGCGTTGATGCAAAACCCTGAACGATGCTGTAACCGGTGACGGAAGCCGTCATAGATCCCAACGTGGCAGCTGCGAGGGCTAGTGTAGAGATGTGACCTATGGACACGACAGAAGCCAAGACGAAAGAGTACTCGAAAATGTGAGTACTAAGATAATCAAGTGAGTGAAGAAGGTAAAGAGATCAAAGGCATGGCATACCCGAGAACGGGGAGAGAACATAACAAGAGCGTGCGGAGTTCCTCCCGGATCATCTTGGAGGTTGGTGTTCGTTCTGTGGACGTAGGATCATATATGTCGTCATCTGCAGGTTTCTGCAGCCTCGGTATAAGGGGTGGGGGCTGTAAAAGGGGTGTGCGTTCAGAAATGGGGAGAGGCGCCGCAGCTGTGCTTGCTGGACCCCTTCCGTGTATTGGGATACCACGAGGTGAATCCGAAAGGGATTCTGTATGATGTGAATTCTGCATATCTACGGAGGAACTATAGTGAGACAGGACAGAATAGTCCTCACTGAGCAGCTGTGGTGTGCCAGAATGAGTGAACGACATAAGAAATGAATGGCGCAAACCAGAGAACGAGGCTATATGTATGACTCAAAGTCCCACCGAACCGGTCCGGTTGGGCTTGCGTAAGTTGATTAGATAAGCATCACCGGCGCAGAGTGTCACGGCACAATTTGCTGTCCGGCGCGAGATTTCAAGTCATTTGAACTCATCTTGGCTCTGTTGACTTGTTCAGAATTTCCCATGCCATGAGTGAAAGGAGGAGCGCTCCCATATTGCGAGAAGCCAGCGCCGATCAAAGAGGACTAGCTTTGATTGCTCGCGAAATGAGTCACGGCATTCGGCATGCGGAACTACAATAACCATTCGGACTTTTCTGTGGTGAGCTGATGCTGACCTAATACACGGACCAGACCCTATCGACGGACATGCACTCGCCATCCAAAGCAGGCGCGTTCTGGAAAGGCAAAGGCAGAGCACCAGCACAAGAATACGACGATCTTTACCCGGAAATCACTTATCGCCATCTGCACTCTCAAAACTTTGGTGCAAAGGATCCGCTACGGGTCATTGCACTCTGCGATAGCGATGCGTTTTATGCAAGCTGCGAACGGGTCAGACTAGGCCTTGATCCTAGTGTACCGCTAGTAGTACAGCAATGGGAGAGCCTCATCGCAGTCAGCTATTCGGCACGCAAATTTGGCATATCACGGATGGACAAGATAAAAGACGCAAAGAAGAAGTGTTCAGATTTGGTAGCCGTTCACGTCGCCACATACAAGGAGGGCGAGAAGGAACCAGGATATTGGCCGGATGTGGATACGCGAACCCACAAGGTATGCTCCCAAGGCCACTAAACGTTGCAAATTCATACTTTCATTGGCCTCTCAAGGTTTCTCTCGATCTATATCGGCGTGAAAGCAACAAGATCATTCAGCTATTCAAACAGGCCCTTCCGGGCGGTGAAATAGGTAGGATTATGCACATAGCAAACAGACGAGACCACTCATGTCACTGTGAAAGAAAAGGCGTCAATCGACGAAGCTTTCATTGACTTCACTCGGCCCGTTCGTGAGGTGCTATTGGAGCGCTTTCCCTATCTCGCACAAGTACCCCTTGATGCGCCTCAAGGCGCAGATAGCCCTTTGCCTCCACCCCCTCCTATTGATTGGAACACACTTGGTGAACTCATCCCCATACACTCGACCGAAGAAGTTGACGGTGAGGCTGGAGATGACGTGATGTGCACTTGGCATGATGTCGCATTATCCATCGCCGCGGAGCTGATGGCCAAAATTAGAGGAGACGTCCATGAGAGCTTGGGATATACCATGTCAGCAGTGCGTTTTGCTCTAATACCAGCTTCATCGGCCCCGAGTTCATTCTCTCACCAGGGGATATCTCGAAACAAGTTTCTTGCTAAAGTTTGTCCATATCGTCCATCTGATAATTTGTTGATTCACCTTGGCGCTTCTAGCTTACTGCTTCGTACAGGAAGCCGAATTCCCAGGTGATGTGGGAAGTACAGGTTAAAGGGGAGTTCCTTGACGGATCCTTTAGAGTATATTGCGCAATAGTGCCATACCGGCTTACCTCCGCCCAATCCCCTTTCAGAAGGTATGCCGAAACCGATTAGAAGCAACGCAAACCCAAGAAATTTTCCAGATTCGGTTCTTGGGCGGTAAACTCGGTGATGCCCTTGCAAAAGAGTATGATGTCTCAACAGTTGAGGATCTTCTGTGGGTCCATCACTTGGCATTTGATTGTTCCTCCTCAACGGTGATCATAGAGCAATATCCCTAGGTGTGCTTGTTGATCAACGTCCGAGCTTCACCACTGACAAAGCAACATTAGAAGAGATGCAGAGCAAATTTGGTGACAATGCTTTGTGGGTTTATGAGTTACTGCGGTGGGTGATCAATGCTATCCAGGACAAGGTTGATCGCTCAAATGTGAATGTTCAGAGGTATTGACAGATCCGAAGGTTGGGTATTCCACTACAGCCTAATTATCTTTTACCCTCATTTGGCCATAGTGAAGGAAAAATCTGCGCTTTTCAAGAGCATGCTCGCGTCCAAGAACCTTCCGACTCCCATCACAAAGGCCGCTGATGGACATCAGTGGCTACGCGTCTTAGCTGCCGAGCTTGCGCTTAGGCTCAGGGATGCTCGCAAAGAAACGCCTACTTTATGGCCCAAAACCGTCGTTTTGCATACCCGAAAAGGTTCGTTCTCCCAGATGGGGGTTACGAGCTACTGACCTTTGACATAGGATATGAAACTTCTAGATCAAGGCAGTCCGCGTTCCCCTTCACTCAGGATGTGACGGTTGATGTGATTGCGACCGTCGCCGACAAGTTATGGAAGGAACTCACTGGCAGTATAAAGGACCTCAATGTAACGGCGGTACAGCTTGCGTTCACGGGCATCGAGACAGCCGAAACAGGCCAGCAGTGTATCGAAGGCTTCTTTAAGCGGAGGGAAACCTCTCGTCCCCTTTCCAAACGCACCCGGTCGAACAGCGAGGGAGCATCTCCTGTGGTGGACCCCACACAAGTTATAACGGAAATACCTGGGCCTACTTCCTCGAGTTCTTTTATCTGCGAGCGCTGTAACAAACGATTCTCTGCTTGCGACAGTGATATGGACCACACTGAAGTGGATCATACTACCGCATTGGCCAAGTTACGAATGGAACATGATGACTTTCACTTCGCACAAGACCTGGAAAATGGAACCGAAGTCCAGGCACGCTCGAGGGCGCCTAAGCGGAAGAAAGTGGCGGAGCCGAAAGGGATAGCTAAGTTTATGATCCGGAAGTAGGAATAAGCTGTGTTGAATGCCCAAACTACTCCTTGATACTGGAACAGCCCTACAGGAACTGAGGGGGTTGTGGGAAACGACGTACCTGTTGGCTGTGCGGTATTCTGATCGTCGCAAGCTGCCCTCGACCAGCCTCACACAGGAAACGATTAATCAGTCCTTACACCTCTAGATATTCCGTCAAATCCGGCAGCAGCATCGGAATCGGAGTGCTATGTAAGTACATCGAGGAGGATCTTCGAGGCCCTTTTCTTCACACCACGCTAATTCCTCCGCGAATCGCTTTGCCTTCGCCTCTGGGAACCTTCGACGGCCAGACCGGCTGCATCCATTCACACATTCGCTTCTTGCTTTACTTCTGTGACCATCCTTCTTGGAAACTTTCAATCCCTTTTTCACTTGGAGGGTTGCATCCTACGAACGAAAATGAGTCTGGACGGGACGAGCATCGTTGTGGACTTCGAACCCCTTTCAGTATCCGAGCGCGGAGGCGTCATTGTAAGTGCAAATCTTTATGACTCGGGCACCTCAGAGCGTGAAGATATCATGTTTTAGGTTGTCGCGGTGTTTGCCCTGTCGTCGGCTTTGGCACTCGCACTTATAGCTCTGCGAATCGTTCGACTCACTCTGATGCTGTTCCTTAAGCGTAACAATAGCGCATCACGGTCACCAGAGATGCTGTTCTTCCGCACTCAACTTGGCAACTATGCGGGATCCCTTCTTCTTAGCAATATGTTCATTAGCGCTGCTGAACTGGTTGACTTCAGCTGGGTGTTGCGTTCTGGCGTGGCTAGAGGTAAGCAACCCAGCCATCTGTACAATCAGTAGAACCTAGGTGTTTGTTCAGGATCGACATGTTCTGCACAAGGTGAGGCACGCCTTTGCAGACCAAAATACTCCGCGCTCAAGACGTAGCACAGCGGTGTTAATACAAATCGGGATATGGGGGACCTGCTGGTTTACGGTCGCACACGGAACACACACCCTCAGCTCGCTGAGATTCCATGCACATCCAGCTCGCTGGCATAATTGGGTAAACGTTGGCATTGGATGGGCAATCGCATTCGTCGCTGGTGAGGAAACCTAAATCAATCAGGCCACTAGATTCTTGCATACTTAATATGATCATTAAAAGCACTCGCACCCCTGCGGCAGAGCAACGTGTACGGTCCAACTGGGACCTCTTGTGGCATCGCACGCTCCTATCCAAAGGAGATACTGGTCTTCGAAGCACTCCCGGTACCCCCGTTTATAACTAAGAAGCGGCATCATCTTACTGTTCGAATAACGTAGATCATCCTTGGTGCAGTCGTGTCAGCCACGGTCTATCCTGTTATATCCATTGTCTTGCATGGGAAACTAAGCGCGAACAGTACACAAGAGCTGCGAAGTTCCGGCTCAGCCAGTCAACGGGAAGGACGAGACGAATCCAGGAGGTATTACAAGTTCATCAGGACGATCGTAAGGACTATGTTCTGGTGCGACTTGGCCCCCTTCCATGACTGTAAATATACTAAAATTTTGCAAAGGCTTCCCCTTGGTGAGAAATTTGGCTTTCATGGTCCAAAAAGTACTCAGTCATCATAAAGCATTTGTCCTCTTGTTGCTGCCCTTCTGTGTCATGCACATTGTTTACTCCACGGGGCGCCCCGTGCCTTTTGCTTTGAGGGTCTTCGCTGATGTTTGCGTCTCTTCGTTGGGTATGTTTTAGCAAATGTCGTGATGATTGTCATGTTGACAGTTCTGTAGGCTTCGTAAATGTCGTTTTGCTCTCCAATACATTTCGGGTCATCAGTCGTGTGTACTATGGTCCTCGTGCAACCAAGACTGCGGCAGAAATAGGAAACACTTCTGGACACGAGACATCCGGTGAATCGCACCATATTCCGCTTCCCACATCGGGTTCGCAACCCGCAATCTCGTCACATGAGAGCGGTCGTCGGGCGCACCATTCTGTACAGCCATCTTCAAACTATTTGGGCAACTCTTGGGTAGACTGGAACACGAAGCTCAGCAGTGCAGAGAAAGCATTCTACGGGATTGAGGTGGCTGCTGTAGAACCTAATCATTATCCCCGCAACACTTGGCCGCAAGGCGAAAGTAACATCTGGAGACAAGATATTGATTTTCGGCCTGATACAGCTGTTGATTTGCCATCACTTCCCCCTGTTGCTCTTGTGACAGGAGACATATTGCACGAGCCGTCAATTCAGGATGAGACGTCCACCTTCCAACGGATACCAGATAGCAGGATCATTAGCATGGCGAAAGAACCAGCCTCCAGATCCAAAACTCCACCTCCATTGACCCCTTCGCATCTTCCTGTTCCTCGACCTAAGGCTGGTGCCCGGAATTCCGATAATTTGGACAAGAGGATTTCCCAACCTTTTTCCCACTCTTCCTCAGCTCCGACGACACGCAATCCTGACAACTACTTGGAGGATTCGATAGAGGTAGTGGATATTCGGGGGGTTCGACCGCTTCCCCCAATCCTAGAGTTGGGCGATGATGAACAAGATACCGTCAGTCCTCACTCCCCCACTCTCCGATACCTACGCACCCAGAGTTATATGACCGTTTCGTCCGTCTGGTCACAAGAGTCTGGATATACAATCAGACAAGGAGAGTCATGAAGTACGCCGGTGATCGGCGACTGACGCTGGGTGATCTGCTGGGGAGGTGTTGAGCAGAGAAGCAACAGCCTTCACCGTCCCGAGACGCTGTCCCACTGATCGGACTTTTGGCCCGCTCTGTGAACACGTCACGCTCGAAGTCTCCTACAGGCTCATCACAGATTCATCAATGTACATACTGTATCGCTACCTAACGAGTTTGGAAGTCGATTGGTTCATTGTAATTTATATACATGTATTTAATGTACATACCGTGTATGGTCGTACATATCAGTGCACTTTTGTAGGTCATCTTTGCAAATAGAGTTCCATTGTAACTTGCCACCACCAGCACGTTTATGGTTCATGGCACTTTCATACCTCAGTGCGTATTTGGGCAGGTCCGCAAAGTATCTCGCCGATGGCACTGTCAAAAGCACGTCCAGTTTACCTCCTTGCGACCCACGCAATGAACGTTGACCCCCCGACCCACTCGCAGTCCTCCGCATGGAAGGCGCGAACCCTCCCAACCGAGCACCTCTCACTCTCCTAAAGCTACACACACAAGAAGACGTCCGTGAGATCGCCACCGGATGCGACGCAGACATTGGCGGCACGTCCACTCTCCAGTTTGCGCTGGATGACTCTCCAGAACGAAACAAGGGCAGCGGAAGTCCCGCTACCGCTCGGTTTTGCGGGGAGATGAAGTTGGCGGTCCGTCCAGAGTTTCAAGGGAGGATTCGAGGCGGTTATGCAGGGTTCAGGACAAAGGTACGCATTGGAACGCCAGAGCGGGCCACCCTGGGGCGCTCTGTTCGTGATGAAATAAATGGTGACAGGTCACTCCCTTTTCCTTCCCCTCTTTTTTTTTTTTTTGGCGACTGCTTAGCCACGGCCGTCGCTGTTTGGAGAGATATGCGACGACGTGTCGAATCACAAGTACATCGCATTACGATTACGCCTCGGCGGTGACCCTCGGACGAGAAATTCCTACTACGTGAACTTGCAGACGGATGGGCCCATTACGACCGACCTTTGGCAGCACCGGCTGTATTTCAAACGGAATGACGGAGGCTGGGAAGACATCTTTGTTCGTTTTCGCTCCTCGCTCGCTTTCGTTTTTCTGTTGGTCTGTGTTGACACGGTTGACAGATTCCGTTTGATAATTTCATTCTCACAAACACGGGTGAATTGGTTCAGCACCAGATCACTATGCTTCGCCAACGGATCCGAACTGTCGGTATTTCGATGCTGGGGGGCAATAGTGGAGTGTCGGGATTTTATGATCTCGGGGTTCATTCCATTAGAGCTGTCAACGAGGACGTGCCTAGCCCACCACGTGAGTTGCTGTATTGCCTCTGAATCGATACTTGCCTCACGAACGAGGTGATGGCTAGCATTTGAGAAAGATCCTTCGAGCACATAAATCACGACCTTGTCGGTTGGTTACATTGCTTCCACTCTATGCCATTGTGCCAGCTGTCTATTCAGGACGCAAATCCTGGGCTAGCATTTCAATGGCGTATAGAGAAGCATAACCTATGTATACAAGTCAATCCCACGTAACTCGGAACCGGAAGATGACGCTTAAAGTGCGGTCGACTAAAGAAGGTGGCTGGAATATACAAAATCCCCGAGGAAAGAGAGCAAGTCAGAAATAGGACGGAGTGGTAGTAGTTAGAAAAACACCAGAAGAGAGAGTGATTCCAAAGCGTCCGTACGTTAGACGACCACACAACCGCCACAACATCCACTGTGGTCGCCATCGCCAGAGTCTTTGGCACTACCGTATACACCAGGGCCTCCTACGCCGGAGTTGGCCATGATGGGCCGGCCAGTTTGTTGTTCCTAGATCGATGTGTCAGGCCCGATACGGAATGTCGGTGTGACGGCAGATTTACCTTGTTATACTTCCTGATCTCACGCACGAGATTACTGAATGCCTCGTCGACATTGATACGTTGCTTGGCTGACGTCTCGATGAATTTGCAGCCAAAGTGTTTGGCAAGGTCACGACCCTCTAGCACATGGTCAGGTGAGCAGGTCCCCGGTGACGAGAACGCGACTATACCATTCATGCCAACCTGGCGTTCATATTCGAGATCACACTTGTTAGCGACGACGATGACAGGGAAGGAGTCTTGGTCCTTGACGCGAAGGATTTGCTGGTGGAAGGTATTGATTTCCTCGAACGAGTTGCGCGACGTGATGGAATAGACGAGGAGGAAGCCTTCGCCGGTGCGCATGTACTGTTCACGCATGGCCCTGTGTATGGCTGACGCTGAGCACTTTTTGAGTGACACGACCCGTGCAACGGACGAACCCGTATTCCTCTTGCCCAGCGGTGTCCAGAACATCGAGTAGTGCGACCTCGTCGTCGATAACACACTGCTTGCGGTACGAATCTAGGAACGTGGGAATGAGAGCGTGCTCGGAAGAGAAAGGGAGTGTGCGCACCCTCGATAGTGGGGTCGTATTCGTCGACAAAGTGACTTTGAATGAACTGGATGGTCAAGGCCGATTTTCCGACACCTGCGCAGCAAGTTCAAGTTCCTAAGGATATCCGAGATGGAGTAGGGGTGCGCACCACCACCACCGACGACGACAAGCTTGTATTCTCTCAGGAATTGTGCCTGGCAGCAGCATCAGCGTTGAAAAGGTGCAAGGATGACACTACCGTACTCTGGACATGCCTCCTCGCGCGAAAGAGTAGGAAGGGAGTAGGGAAAGCGGAAGACGGGAACGATGTAGATAATAGGCCCACCGTGCGATGATGCGCCCGTTGTCGTCTGTGTCGCCTCAAATACCAAATAACGCCACACCAACTTTTCACAGCGATCAGATGATGCGTACCAGCCAACACATTCTTAACTCAAAGCTGTTCTATATCATGGATGAATCATGACCCGTGTTCGCAGTCTGGGTAAACAACGACGGCAGGGGTCGTCTACAGGGCTCACCTATCGCGTGAGTCCGTAACATCTAGCTCACGTTCATCACACCTCACAAAGCAGTGTCGAGAGTGTCCTGTGCATCCGGGCGAGCAGCGATCGGTATAGAACACGAGGGTAATCATCCCCTTTTAGCATCCATGCTTAAAGCGAATGCCAGACGCATCTCTATCTCTGATAGAGGAGAACCTGATCGTAATGCCAGCGTATGCGGAAATCAGTCTATATCGACGTGGGATGGATACGCAAGTGAGCCGAAAGCATCAAGGCGCGTGCCAAACGTGTACAACTACGGAAAGAGCCCAAGCTCTATTCCGCATCTTAGACCCCAAAGTAGGTGTCGACTACCCGCGTACGAGATTCCTGCAAACCCACATGGCAGACGGACAGGTTGGAGGGCAATTGATCCAGACAGCTGCACTGGGAGAATATTGATGATCACGTACGTTTGAATCTCACGACCTCTAGCGTCTGTCCACAAGGCCGCTCCATGACCCCGCGTGATATTGAAATTGACAGGGTAGAAACGAACGGATCATCAACGATTGTCTGGGTATCTTGGGCGGCGTTGCGATGAGTGCCTGCGTTGGCAGGGGAGAGCGATGCAATGCTCTGGCGCCCTATGGAACATCAGTCGACGCATCATCAGTGCCTACATGGACGAGAGAGTCACATGGGACAGCGTTGATATCTCCAACGAAAAAGGATACGATCTCGTTGCCATAGATTGGCGTCAAAAAGATAAGGCAGATGCGGTGACACTGCGGTCGCCATCCCTGCACGACGGACGAGGGTTATTCCGCAGCGTCTTGGAGGGTCGGTTGTGAACGTGTTCGATGGCCAGTGACATGAGGTAATCGGCAATCACGCGCAGAGTATAAACAACAGCTCCGCCCATTTGCGCCCTCGTCTACTGCCAGCATGATCGAGCCTCACTCTGTCTTTGCACACATAGTCGCTCAAACGAGGGAGAATGTACAACTGCTCATCGCTCACAAGCAGATCTCGGTGGCCGATGGAGAGGCGATCTTATCAAGGCTGTCTGCGCACACCGGGAGAGAGTCCGAGGGTATTGGGTCGCTGGTGGGACAGACGGCGCGTGTGAGCATGTCGCCTGCTCTGCCCAAGGTGGAAGCACGGGCGATCTGGGGGTGGACGAGTGAGGTACGAGGTTCTCTGCGCGTGTGGTGTGCTCGGTTGAGGGAGGTGTAGGACCCAAGCGATCTGTCGTTCGAGGCGGGGGATGTGATCGAAGTGGTCACGGAGACAAACGCAGACTGGTGGATGGGTCGCAATCGATCAGGAAGGCAAGGGTTGTTCCCGTCCAACTATGTGGAGAAGTTGCCCCCTCGAAGCCTGTCTCCGATTTTTGTCCCCGAGCCACGCCAGTCGACGCCATCGGTGCATGTCAAGGTCGAGGAGCGATACGGTTCACCGGCGCTGCCATACCCGTCGCCGCATGCACCGCCACAGACACACTATCCGCCTCTAGCCACGTATCATCCACCGGCGGGGTCGCAGCCGGTGTCGCAGGTGTCGCAACCGGTGCCACAACAAGCGGGAAAGAAGGGCAAGTTGGGTGGTCTCGGGCAGATGGTGCGTCCGGCCGGGTACGCTCTGACGTGGCTAACGATATCAGATGGCACAATCAGCAGCGGGTGGTGTCGGTGTCGGTGCTGGTGAGTGGGCAGTAGGGAGGGTGCGCGCCTGGCTGATTGACGGGGGCAGGTGCTGCGATGGGCGGCGAGCGCGTGAGCTCGTTCTTCTAGATAGTGGTTGGGTGGGAGTATAATCGTGTGAATATATTGCCAAATAAGCAAGTCACAGGAGATGCTGACAGATGCGGTGGATGGATGGCTCGCTATAATATCGAAAGCGATCGCGCATGTCGCCTCCTCCGTACCCGCACCCGGCCCGCTCCCTCCCATGTCCGACACCGTCCAGCCTCGTCTCGTCAAGGTCATCGTCATATCCGACTACGTCCGTCTCTCCATCCACACCCCGTCTGCACGCTCATCTTTTCCCAGATTTGCAGCTTCTGCTACATAGCCAACAAGGCCCTCCAGGATGCCATCGACGCCTGCGCTGACCTCCCCATCCGATTCGACGTCGAATTCCGCCCGTTCACTCTCATGTGTCCCTCCTCTCTCCTCACCTCCGACACAAACAAGCCCTTTAGCCGCAGAGCCTATCTCACCAAGAAGTATGGAAAGGAGCAGGCAGACACCAAGTGCAAATTCGCGTCAGACATGGCCCACAAGGCCGGCCTGAAAATGTGTGTGTGCCCCATTCATGTCCTCTCCCACATAACCTATTGCGCCCAGGATCGAAGATGGCGTCATCTGCCGATCGACCCAAGCTCACAGGCTGTCCGTGAAAGCCTATCAGGTTGGCGGTCAGGCAATGCAACAGCAACTCAATGCGCTCATTTTCGACACGTTCTTCGCGAGAGGTGAGGACATCAGCAACGATGCCTTTCTTGTCGATGCTGCCGTCAAGGTCGGCCTCATGAATAGAGGCAGGGTACGCTTTCCAATTTGACACCGCTTCCTGCACTCACATCCCACAAGGCAATCGAGTTTCTCAGATCCACAGAAGCATTGGATTGCGTAGAAAAAATGGTCGAGGCTGCCAGAGCGAACGGCGTCAACGGCGTACCATTCATCATCATCGATGGAAAGTGGGCCCTGAACGGTGTCCAGCCCATGGATTGCTATCTCCAGGTCAGTCTATCCTTCTCTCCTCTTCCACCTCCCGAATGTCTCCGTCAGATCTTCCGCAAGCTCGCACAGGCGCACACCTGTCCCGCCCTCCCCAGTCTGGCAAAGTCATGTCATGATATCACGGATCCACCCATCGCACCTGCACTGCCCGTACAATGACCGTTTTCGTACTCTGACAGTCTGGTTGCACTTGTATCTCCTTTTTGCTCTCCCTAGTTTTCTTCGCATCATCGCACCGGATTATTTAGTATGTCGTGTGCACCCCTCCCATCCTCGCTATCGTTACATCAGCCAACGTTGGGTTTCCCGCTGGAATTTGTCACGGGTCTTTCGTCCATTACAAAGCACGGACACGTCGTTCCTTCATTTTTGTTGCTTACCCGTATCCGAGTCCGTATCGTCTTCGCTATCCTGGAATTGACTTCCATTTCCATCTCTCCATCATCCGATATGAGGCGAGTTCCCGCTCGCAGCTAACCCGTGTCTAGTAATGCCCGTTGACAAAGATGACACATTCCCCGGTCCCTGTGAACGTTCTATTTATGTAACCTCGTTCTGACATCGTGCGTAGAGCAGAATACTCCCACGTGGCCGCTCTCAAGATCCACATATGGGTTCCCCTTGTTGATCTTTGAACGGTGCCCGATGGCTCATGGGATATGGATGACTTACACGAGCTGCGATTCGATAGGTGACTAACACTGTCCGATTCGCCTGGGGACCGGTGCTCGGTAATTGCCTAGGGGTCTCGTCGTTCTCACGGTACTCGGCGCTTTCTTCGGTCCCCCCGAATATCTATGCTCCGGGCGATGGCCCTGTGAGTATCGTTACTCCAATCGTCGCCACTTGACTCAATTCATCATTGCGGATGTATAATGGTTCGAGTCTCTTGGCAGTGGAAAGCGCCACCCCCTTAGATTGCCTGGTCTAATCGTAAGGAGAGTTTACCCGTTGTTGGCCATGGTGATCTGACCGTCACGGAACCGGTCGGATCCATAATTGAAGCCAAGCTTGTCGGTGTCTCATTCCCAGCCTATCAACACGACCCGCTTCGTGCCCAGACGTTCCGCGCACGCTGGTGACAGTTGGCGGCGTAGTCATCTTTACTCTCACTATCCTCGAGGTGTTCCCTTTTGGCAAGCGGTTGTTTCTTTTATGGAACTGCCATTGTCAGGTTGGTCAGCGTCTTAGTCCTCAGCTTACCAGGCGGGTGCTTTATTTGGGCACAGTGCAGAATGATGCTATGCGGTCATTTGAATTCGCTAGGAACGAGTGGAAGCGTGTACCCACTGAGGCCACACCCAAGATGTATTCATGGGAGGCCACGCGTAGCGGACAGTCCGTATGACCAACTGTCCGATCGTTTGGTGAGCACCCGAAACGTGGATATGATCTTCGCAATTTCAATTATTAACAACGATATACAACAGCTTTGCAGATAGGTTGCCCGGTATGGGATGGATTGTAATACTCCGATAGCTGGCGCAGAAGATATGAGCCTGAATGTGTATGCAACGATCCAGTTCCTTGCCTCACGTTTGTGATACTACGGCATCGTGTGAGAACAGACAAAGGTAGACGACGCAGTCGCTGGCACGAAGCGGAACCCACGGTGCTTTGAAGTTTTCTGGGCGAAGCTGGTTAGAACCTACCCCGTTGCCTTGAGTAACAAGTTCACTCACGACGCTTGCGTCAATTCCTCTTAGTAATTCTGCTGGGACCGCGGCCGATGAGGACATCTTTATCCCGGAAGGCAATAATATAATAAAACGGAAAGTGTATCCGCTGGGACTCCCCTCATAAAATCTTCGGTGGGGGTACATCTTTGGTTGGCACGCAGCTTTTCATCGTCCCTGGATCCCCGAGGCACTGATGGTCAGTCGGGGCTGCAGTCACATCGGCTTTGTACGCGTTCACAGCTAAAGCTCCGGACGAACAGGGCAAAGAGCTTGACTCCACGCTGAATTCTTGTGGCAGACTACGCAAGTATGTTTGGATTGTGAGTCCGAGTTCCTGCTGACATCAAAGGGGGAATGACTTCACCGGTTGTGGTTTGTGCGCTTTTGGTCTGTCACCACGACCTGGATCCAAATGTCCCAGCGCGACCGATGGCTATGGGAGATTCTCCAAGGATTCGTTCTATCGCGGATGCTAGGGTGACGAACATCTACGAAAGCTGGACTGGGTCAAGGTTGCGAGTTCTTTCGATCATGGGCGTGTTCACGCGTGTCGCTCCAAAGTGCCCCGAGACTTGCGCAAAGGCGGTTGAATATCGACCACTGCTCAGCTTCGGTGGTAGCGGGGACAGGAGTGAGAGCGGTAATCAGGTTTCGGAGGTGTGCAATCTTGGCTGCGATGCGACTGCCGTGTCGTGATTGTTCTTCGTCCGCCTCGCACTGATGCAATAGGTCATTGCTGTCGAGCGAATGCCCCGAAGTGGACAACGCGATGCAATCTCGAACCACTTTGAGATGGTAGTCGATGTTTGCTTGTCGTTTTCCGAGAGCCTGCATAGCGTGCGGTGCCATATGACGCTTGCCTTGATTCACAGAAAGCGAGGCACCATGGTGAGCAGACCAGTCGCTGCGAGTGACTGAATAAAATCGCCTATAGCGTCGACCGGCAATAGATGCGAAAAAGCCCGATTTGATATTCAGACACCTGTAGTAAGGGGTACTGGGAAGAGGGTAGTGTGTGGGCAGCAACGGGGAGTTCATTCCAAGTATGCCAACCAAGACCGATCCTATCCTACGTCGCCCGTCGTTATCCTCTTCACCCGCGTGTTGTTACGTCGCTACACGCTACCGTCGCTTGACTTTGGCCGTCATGGTAGGGTGCCAGCTGAGATCGGCTTCGAGGATAGTGTGCATCTGCGAAGTCAGGTGTGTCGCTCTCGTCGAATGAAAGGTAGATATGATGTCGAGAACTAGCGTGACGTGTGTATTCGGCATCCCCACCCACGGCTTTGCTGGCAACAGAACGCCAGCACAGATAAAGCTGGCGACACTGAAGCGGCGTCTCGCCAGCCCTACATCCGCGTGTCCGGAGGCTGGAACTCACTGGCATGTTGCAAGACATAGTGTGTCTTTTGTGCGAGTTCAAGCTCGGAGACGGCAAGGTGCTGCATACTTCAACGTCGGTATCATTGGTAACTCCAATGGACAGGCCCGTGCTCAACTCATTGGACATCACCTGTACCAGACACTGTCCATGTTTGTAAGTAACATTGCGACCTAGATAAGCTGCGGGTCTCGATAAGCACAAGGCAGGAGAGAACAGAAGCAGTACCGTATACGTAATGACGGCATTCATGGGCGTAGCATGCCCTTGGTCGGGTGAAACATGCGGCAGTAACAAGTTTGAGTCTGTCCACTTACAAGCAGCAGTCGACTGTATTTCCGGACCTGTCTGAGGGGTGAGAATGGCCACGGTCAGTTGCAGCGATGAGGCGTTCCCGCGCCACCTGAGTGGGATACTCGGTTAGGGAGTCCCCTCTGGTTTTCAACTTGTTCACAACCTGGGCCTTGTTCACATCGCACAAGGCCCTTAATGACCCTCTTCGTCCCCCTCGACGAAAATCACCCTCCTCCTACTTCTCCTCCTTTCCTTATACACCCCGACGATGTCCCACATCATCTGCGCAAGGCTCTCCGCGCGATCTTGAAGGCAAGGCGTTTGGTCGTCATCTGTGGTGCGTCTCTTCACCGATCGTGCCCGGGCTCGTTCGGAACGTCAACTCTCGCTTTGTTTTTTGTTCCAGGTGCAGGCATTTCTGTCCAGGCAGGGATACCGGACTTCCGATCCCCCACCGGTTTGTTCCAGACACTAAAACGAGACAACCCCAAGGAGGGCCTTACCTCGGGAAAGGATCTCTTTGATGCATCCGTGTTCAACGTGAGCCTTCCCTCTATCGTGTTTGCCATGCCGTCCCGTCGCGAAAAACCTGCTTGCCAATACTAGCCTGCTCTCATCACTGTTCATTTGCGCTTCACGAATCATGCACAATCCATGCTCACATCCTCCTCCATAGTCAGAACATACGACCTCGCTGTTTTGTCAAATGATTGCTCAGTTGTCTGAACTATCGCAGGCAGCGAGTCCCACTCCTTTCCACAAGCTTCTTCGGCTCCTTGACGACCGCGGAAGACTCTTGCGTGTATACACCCAAAATATCGACGCGATAGAACTCAAGTCTGGCCTGTCATTTGGCGTTCCTGGATTCGAAGACAAACGTTGCAAGCCCCGATCAAGGGCGAAGACGTCTCCTACCACAGAGCTTGCAGATCCAGCGACGTCGACAAGCTTCACCCCATCACGCACCCCCGCTTCGCAACCTACCTCTCGTTTGCCGTCACCTACAGTCGAGCTGCCACGATGTGTCCCTCTACACGGCTCGCTTCAAACGTTGCACTGTCAAACGTGCACCCACACGTTCCCGCTCGAAAATTACATGGACTCATTGACATCAGGAACGCCTCCTTACTGTCCAGAATGCACACAAATGGAGGAGACGCGGCAATTAGTTGGTAAGCGTGCTCGTGGCGTGGGCAAGCTCCGTCCTAGCGTTGTGTTGTACAATGAAATGCACAAGGACGGAGAAGGTGTGGGAGAGGTCGTGCGGAGAGACCTCGTCGGGGGCTCGAAAGGTAAAGGCCGCAACGGTGCAGACGTCCTCCTAGTCGTGGGTACCAGCTTAAGGGTCCCTGGCACGAAACGCATCGTCCGCGAGTTTTCAAAGGCCGTGCGATCTCGTGGTTCGGGTTCATCCAAGGAGTTTCCAGATTCCACGCCAACATGTGCACCAACTCCATCGCCGTCACCGCGTCAATCCCCGGAGTGGAAGGACGGCTGTCCTCCCATGAAATCCATATACCTCAACCTCGACTTTCCCGTGCCTGCGCGGGAATGGGATGGAGTATTCGATGCATGGGTACAAGGCGATGCGCAGAGCTTTGCGCACATCCTGATGGAGGAGATTGACAAGGAGGCGACAGCCAGGGAGGCCGTGCTCGAGAGGAAACGCAAGCGTGAGGAGGAGGCAGAGTCGGGCGCACAAGTTCAGGCGACAGACCAAGCTCCGTCCACAAAAAAGCGCAAGACGATGAACCAGAATGCGAATAGATCTGTCTCCCCTCGGAAACGAAAATCCTCGGAGAGGCCCCGTAGTACTCCTCGGAAACCTCGTCGCAATGAAAAATCCACTCAGCCAGCGCCAAGTAAAACACCAGCCGGATCTACTTCGCAACCGGTATCTACGGAGAAGGTCTACATCCGGATTCCTGGTAGACGCCGTGTTCCCGAGGTCGTCATATCATCCCCTTTGTGTGCTCTCATCAAAGAACAGCAGGGTTTTCCTGTCACTCCCTCTGCTTCACAATTGAAGCACAAGAAACATGGCTCCGCGGGCTCAAAGCATGACAATGAACCCTATCCCCCCTCCGATAACACCGACACCAATCCCCCGACCGACAACGAGCTGTCTGATGTGTGTCCCGAGGAGGAAAGTCCCGACGAGCTTCCAAGGACATATTCTCATTCTTCGTAAATATGGTGCACTGTGATCAAAGGTTAGACGACAGGTTTCATTGGTTTTCCCTTGAAAGGACGCGCAGCCTATCCTTATTTTATTTATCTGTAACTGGTCTATACTACACACTGCATGAAGATGCATTATTGTCCCGGCACCGTTCCCGCCCGAAGAGCTCCTGCAAGTAAAAAGTTCACACGATCGGTGTACGCGTACGACCGTGGCAGAAGCCGTCTTACCTTGAGACAATGTCATCTACGCCAAAAAATACCTCCAAGCCAGAAGAAAACGCCTCAAAGGCGCCAGAGAAGCCCAAATCCGAAGACACGCCACATCTCGGCGTTCTCGAGGAGGACGACGAGTTTGAGGAGTTCGAGTGTGCAGGTGACGCGTCGCATCACGTCTCGTACGACCCAACTCAACGGCGACGTGTGCTTTAGACTGGGACGATTCACAAACAGATCTGACGCATTTGAATGCTGCTGCGCCCGGGGTTGCCAACTCGAGTGGGGACAAACTTTGGGAGGATAACTGGGATGACGATGACATCGAGGACCAGTTCAGTGTACAACTACGGTGAGCTCAATCGCAAGCCTGGCGGGAAGTTGTCTTATCTGGAGCACCCCACGGATGATCCGTAGAGGCGAGCTTGTAAAGACGGGCAAGGGGGACACCATGCAGCGCTGATGGTCGAATGCTACATGCCGACACATTGTATCACCAGGAATGCACTTATCTGGCCATCCATGGCATGACGAGAAGCGATCACATCTCACATGGGATATAGATATATTTCGGAAGCGGGATCCTGAAGTACAGCGTTTATGTGCACGTCCCGGCCCGATTTCGATGCTGTCATATGGGTCTCTACTTCTGGCAGATGTCCCCACTCGTCCTTCAATCTGGCAAAAGCCGCGATAAAAAAACCAAGATCGTGGCGAGTACCGCCAAGACGACATAGACCAAGTTGCCACCCAGAACGTTGTACTGTTTAGAAAGAGCGAATAGGGAAGTCGTCAACGCTGGACCAATGGCACGCGCGATGGACGTCAAACTTTGACTGAGTCCGTTCGTCGAGCCCAGAGATTGTTTGTTAGGAGCCGCTTTCGTGATAAATACAAAGATGACGGCTATACCAGGAGGCTGAGGTCATCGATTTCCACCAGAAACTGAGTAGACGCACTATAGGATAGGTCCACAAAAACCATGGACATGAGCTGGAGAACGAGAGGGATCCAAGTGATGGGTCCCACTTTGCCCTCCGCTATAACAACAGCGCTCATGAATGGGAAAAGGAGTGTCAATGGATAAAACCAAAGGACGGCCCAACAAAATATTTTTTTGACACCGAACCGGTCAATGAGTTTTGCAGCGAACAGTACCTGTATAAGGCCATCAACGAATCCATACGTTGCCAAGATTGTGCCGATGGTGGATGGCGAAAATCCTAGCCCACCGATTGCAATAGGTGCTGAATAAAACAAGGGCATAAGAACGAGAAAGCCGATTTCTACAAGCGCCAGTGTCCCATAGTTGGCGATGGGCACCATAACGGAGTAAGTTTTCACGAGAGTCAGAAGTGAGACAGGCTGCTCGTCGTCCGTGGGCGCGTTATCTGAAGGACTCTCCACTGAGGGACTCTCTGTTCGACGCTTTCTGTCCACTTTCGATGGTAGCGACTGGAAATCAGGGATGCATGATTCCTGGCCGATCCAAAATATACTTATGTCGTACCTCCTTCATGAATATCACACAGACCAGGAGTGTTAACAAGGTGAGACATCCCGACACGAGACACGGGAGAAAGTAGGGGTAGGTTGCCCAGAATGTACCCGGAAAGATGTGGGGCCATCGTTCTTGCGGCTTCACGAGTGCACCGCCATATAGCGGACTACGGAACAGCATCAGCTCCAAAAACCCAGCACATGGATTGAAATGACCAAACATACGCGATGGTAGCTCCAACGCTGAATATAGGTGGTATCATAGCCAAGGCCTGAGCCATATTGGTGTGGTCAGTTATATCACCGACAATACTCTTCATCACTCCAACGTTGCCATTGAGAACGCCAGCAATACATCGACTAGGACACCATTTCAGCCAAGTTCAGATGATACGCCAGTTTCACTCGCCTGATGACGAGCGTGCTCAGCGTCCGCGACAGGCCAAAGGCAAAATTGGACAGACTGAGACCCAACAGTCCGATCAAAATAATGGGACGGCGACCAACGAAATCAGATAACCGACTCCATTTCCAGGTGGTTAGTGCCTGGGTGACGAAGAAAAGGGATTCCTGCACAAAGTTGGATATGGCGGCATCGGCGAACCTATGGACGCTTACTTACAATAAGACCTGCGTAATAACCAATCTTGCGGTCGTCTCCGCCTGTGATGCCAAGCTCGCCTATAAGCTATTTCGAGGTGAAAATGGACCCGTCCCGTCAGCGTTCAGTTAGGCACAAGGGTAGTGAGAGCAACCAAACCAACCTGGTTGATGAAGGGTAAAATGTACGCTGACGAGATAGGTTCCGCAACCAATGCAAGGAATGCGACACTCAATTGACCCCATGGTAAGGGCGTCTTGGACTTTCCCTGCAGAAGTGGAGTCCCTTCATCTGGACAAGTGTCATGGTCCTCCATAGTGAATGGTGGTATCTGAGCAAAGCGTCTTCACCTTTCGCTTTCGGTAGCCTAAATGAACTGTGTGGACAGGCTGACAAAGCTGCTCCGCCAGATAGTTTCAAGGCATCTTGCGTGTGATGAAGCTATGCTTGATGCGTGATAGGCTGACGTTTGAGACTAAGAGTCGGGTACGTAGAGTCTGGATCCCGAAGGGGGTGCCGGTGGTCACCGGTTCACCAGCGCGTATTTGGCCCTGCCATCCGATCCCGAAATGGTGTTCTTCGAAGCTCCGCAACCAGCCTAGACGATGAAACGACCCTTTTTCTAGGCACTACATAACAGGACTTGAAACGAATATTTGGAGCTGACTAGGAACAATCTGGCATAAGACACCGATGCGTTTGGTTGGGCCGGTGGTTTACGTTTAGTAACAATAAAATTCACATCATCACGATTTAGCGTCCGAAAGGTATATGTCATGAGGTCGTGATCAAGTCATAATCAGGCCGTAGCTTTCATTTCAGCCTTGTCAGAGTAATTGGACGCATCGTCCAAGTCTCGAATGCCCATCTGAGAAGTGTCGAATCCGTTCTCCTCCAGGTACAAGCGGAACTATAGAAAAAAATGTCACCAAATAACTAAAGGAAGACTGCAAAGCTCATACCGCCTCATCTTCTGCCGCCATTCCGTCGTGCGTCAGAGGAGTGACACAAATGAACACAACCGCGGCGCTAAATATGGCCAGACCGCTGGCGACCCAGAAAGGGCCTGTAGTTCCCTTGAGGTTGGTAGAACCACCGAAATCTGTGCATTATTTGAGTTCAAATATGCAGTGACTTTCGCAACTACCAACCATTCACAATTGACTTCCAGCCTATTCATCGAACGCGTGGTTAGTCGGTCATTACCGAATGCATCGAGGTCGAATTCCACATACAGTAAGTGCCTGTAAATGCACCGACTTTGCCGATGGCCGCAGCGATGCCATAGTAATGGCCACGGACTGCAGTGGGTGCAGTCTTGGAAGCAAGGACACCAAGGCAATTCCCAGGGCCTACATGCATGAGGGAAACGTCTGAACAACTCGACAGGTGACCTACCGAATTCTCCGAAACTCAGGAAGATACCATACACAACCTGCAGCCAAGACGAACATGAAACTATTTATCACCTTGTGCGGTAACAACTTACCGCAAAAGCAGCGATGTGTTGAGCTAGGCGTGTGTATAGACCACTCATTATGAAGCCAATAACAGCCTGACACAGCAAACCAGTGATCTAGCAGCGTGCACTGAGCTTCCGAATCATGCAACCACAACCGAGGAGAAAATTACCATCGTTTGCTTCGGGCCCAAGTAGTCAATAACGAATGCACCGATGACAGTCCCTGGTATGATTGTGAATCAAAGGTAAACTGGGTTTCATAGAGCAAACCAAACCTGGAATGTAAAACAGACTATAACAGGAGAGGTGAGTAACGGGATATAGAGTGAGGAGGAAACCGAACTTGATAACAACACTCCATCCGAACACGACTGTCAGAGAGGAAGAACCTCCAGTAACGCTTTACAACATCCGTATCAGTACCATTACCTGCCAAAAATTGGAGTGGGCCTACGTGTTGGTGATCGTCGAAGAATAAAGACCAAACTGCACATAAATTAGGTGTCATGAAGCGGGTGCAGAGTGACAGTGATGATCTCACTGGATACCTATGTGCAAGGGTGTGAGGGGCGAAGTGCATGATGAAGCCAAAACCAAACGTACGTGATGAAGTCGTAGATGAACCTATATTGCATCGAATAGTCAATGCATGATGATCAAATCCAGACCAAGGCCACCGACTCACCAGGCCAAGGAGAGCCCGACCAGACTTTTCCAATAGCGTCTAACGACCAGATGGTACGGGATATGTATGGACTTCATCGAGTTCCTCTTGTAACTCGGTGGTTCTTCCATACGCAGACGCCAGAGAAATACAGCGAGAGCTGGAACAACACCTAGGCCAAGAGAAAGACGCCATACGGCCCGGAGGTGATTGTTCCCGAAGCTGTGAACAAATCCTGAGGTTCAGCTCTCATTGATGTGCGATCCAACCCACATCCAATACAGAACTAGAGGCACGAAGGCGCCAATTACAAAACCAATGTCAATCATCGTGTCTGGAAGATTGATCAGACTGGGGGCATAAGGTTGGACCTGGGAAATACATACTGGTCGCCAGTGCCAACCATCGATGCTGAGCGTTCTTTGCGATGCCTTCTTCTTCTGTTTGCTCTGAAGCAGAGACCGAACCACAAGGGTATTCCGCTCCGATTCCAATACCTAATAAGAAGCTATGGATTGCGGACGTGAGATGGTATTCTGATGATTGAGGGTCCAGTTTACCGGCAAGCGGCGAGCATGGCAATCATTCCACCGAAACTGCCATTTGCGCCCGAAGAGGCAGCAGATAAGCCGGCGAAGACAGCAACGATACCCGATGCAGTCATCTGATGTCCTTATGAACCAAGTGTTGCTCGGGTCTTGAAATAACCCTCACCATGCCAAACTTTCGGCCGATCTTGTCGGATATCCAGCCAAAGGTCAACATACCCACGAGTTGGCCTAATGATGATTCTTCAGAACATTAGAAACATGGGAAGTAGGGGGACGGAACCTGCAAAGCTGACACTGGAGAGTGTCTGGCTGTAGTTATGTGCATCCAATGCTTCGGCACCGTAGATCATGGTTAAGACTGAGCAAGACAAGGTCACTTATGAATTGGAATATACGTGAATGTCTTACGTGTATCGACTATGAAAGTGATATCAACCAGTGGATTATCAAGAAAGTGAGCTCATACCCATTCCAATGACGTTGTTAGAATAGCCTGATAACGAATGACATCCGTGTGTAAGATAGCGATAGGCGATCATAAGTGAGGCGCGTACCATCGGAAAACAAGGCAGTTCCGCAACTGGTTGGAAACGTGAGTAATTCAGAGGGCCATGGATTGTAAAACGTACGCAAAGATGAGAGAGACTCTCGATAGACCTCCAAGCGGCTCCGGCATGGTGGGTGGGTGGAAAGGATAGAGACCATCACTAACCGAGCGCCCAGACCAATTCTTATAAGTAGGTATTCTTCCCCTTCGGGATGGGATGTGACCAGTGACCGGCAATGGGCCACGAGTTACGCCCGGGGGTTTCCAGATTCTATACATGGACGGCGATTATTGGCCAGCAGGCGGAAACGTTCGTGGATCACCTGTTGGAACGGTTTCCGACGAGATCTGCGGATAAACAGGGCTCTTCTCAATTATTCACTCATTACCGTGATATTATACGGCCGCTATCAGTGAGTGCGGCCCTGGGGCGGAGACCAAGAGGAATTTTTCAGCACTAGGTGTACAGATACACAGTAGGAGAAAGCAAACGAACGTGAGGCCAAGCATATTGATCGATGATCAGTCGGTTCGCTCGATCAAAATGTCGATTGGTGGTGCTGATTGACGCTGGTTGTCGGCGACCGAATGTGACCGTGGCATACGACCTGTAATTCCGGAAAAGATTACCACCCCAACAAATCAAAAAACCACCTTGCAGGCTCCAAAAAAGCTGTCCGAGTTCAATCTGAATGTGAAAATAGGCAGACATGATTTAGTCGGCGGTCATCATACTGAGGGTGGACTAAACCACCAACCCTGCAGGGGGTCACCACTCCAACATATAGTAAAAAAAACTACCCGTGGATATGCAGTGATTCTGACAGAGCACAGGCGAGTGGCGACGGCTAATTTGGACACCGCTCGCTTTTTCTGAGGAGGAGCCATATGAATCTGCCACGAACGGTTGCCTGTAGCAGATGGCTCAGGCACTCCGCTCCGTAAACGTTCATTCCACTCGTGAGAGTGGATTATCATTGCAAAAGAGAGTGGTCACACAAAATCTGCGTTGGGGTCAGAATCTATATTAGGTTGTCACAGACTGTCACGCACGGCATGGAAGCCGTATTGAGGGACCGACATACTCCGCTTCAAATGTTCTCATCGCTGAGCGTCATCGCCAGCCACATCCCGGATTTCTCCTAAATCAACAACGTCCTGAACGCCCAGTACATAGCACCGTACCTCGGATGTGGTGGTGAATGCCTACTTGGCCACCTTTACTACCTGTCGACAACTTTTCAACCTGCTACAGTGGATATAGCAGGTTATGGGCTACGAATACAACTGTATCTGGTTGCATGCAATGACAGTACATGCGACCCAACACATTCGTCCTCAAGGTTTGCGAGGTGGTGTCGTTGTACCCTGCCCGAGCGTACCGAAACGATAGTTTTGAGTTCGTTGTCATAGCTAGCCTACAAGACAGTAATAAACAAGAGAACTCCTTCTCACCTTGTGTGACCTAGACACGACTGACAACCCACTCTCGAAATACTCCTTGGCACGGTCGGGGCGTGCGTGCCAGTGCAGCTTCTCGGTGATGGGACCCATACCAGTCCCAAGATTTCCCAAGTGCACCCGCACTAGTCCGGATGGGTCACATTCCATCGAGCCCGCAATATCCAAAGCCAAGCGTGAACGTAGCCCTTCTCCTCTGCTTCTCGAGAGAAGGCTCGTCACATCGGGGACAAAGCGCTTCGCTCCCATTCCTAACGACTGTCTTCCATCCTGCACAGGATACAGACGGAATCGATCTGAATGGGTAGCAAAGTGTGTTACGGAGCTGGAGGCGCTCAACCTCGTTTCAGAGAGGAAACTAATCAGGTCAATTAAGGAACATGTCCCTTCTTCTCCTGTCTAATCAGTATCATTTTAATTCTACAGAGACGACGGCTTGACTATAGACTGGTGCGTTATAGATGCTTCTAGGGACCCTCTCTTGATCTCCCCGCAGGAGGAGCCACGTCCCTGTGTGGTCGGACACCCTCAAGCCTGACCCACTCGATCTTGCCGCCGCGATTGTACTCGCCCACAGATCTAATGCACAATGGCATCGCCCATCTATTCGCAAGGCATCCGACGAGAAATCCGCGACCCCTGCTTCTGCTCAAGGATGCTCTACATTACCTACCGCGGTTGGTGACGTTTCTAATGTTGAACTGCTATGGAAGAAAAAGTTGCCAGCGTCATGTCCGTCACCGAAGTGTCGAAATGATTCCTCGCAACCAAACACCGACAGCTCACCTTCAGGCAGACCGGATTCTTCCCCGAGTTTGAAAAGACCGCGGCTTCCCGATGAAACAGAGTGCAAAACTGCTTCTCAGTCCCCGTCGCGTGGCCTCGAATCCACTCTTGCAGACTGCGTACTTAGACCGTCAGTCATCTCACCTCAACATAGTCAGGTCGCCGACTCTCGGAAGCCATTTAACAGCGCCTTTGACCGGCCAATCGCCACTCGTACACACCCCGCGGCAGGGGAAGCGATGTCGGAAATGACTCTCGATTATCTTTGGCGGTAGGCAACTGAGCGGGCATTTTTGGTGTGCATTATCCTAACCCAACCGTCTATCGGTAGGTACATCCAAGCCTATGAAGTGGACAGAGCAAGCCTTGGCTCTGCGTACGCTGGGAATGCATCCTTTGCATATCGTGTCCACCAAATTTCCCAGAATACCAGCGAAGGTGCCTCGTCGGGGGCAGCCTCTCCCCAATGCCTATGTGGGTCTTCCTTCCGCCGTGGGTTCTTGAAGAAAACTTATGATTCTCGATTGACAGCATCTGGCCTGAAACAGAGTCGCCTTGACATAGTGACAACGTTGTTATCGCTCCCTTGCCTCCATTTGAGTGCGCACAGTCCGGATGTGGCGCACGTCGAGTACGAGGTTCTCTATCTTGGAGCAGACCTCGGGATGTTTGTAGTCTGTCGTATGGTGACTGCGGCCAAGACGGTCGTACATAATTTTATTTTGCAGCGGAAAGAGGCTGATGTGGAGGATGCGGTCACTGGGGGTGTCTGGCCCCTGATGGCTGCTGCTCATCAGATTCTCGTCTTCCAAGCGTGATTTTCGGAAACGGAGGCTTGGATGGATGTCGATATGGGCACGTCCCAAGATAGTGCGATTCTCGTTGGACCAGACGGTCCTGAACAATCGGGTCTGACGTGAAGCAACCACTGAGCCTGCTGTAGCCATCACTGCTGACTGTCGGATCGGACGACGAGGGTGAGGTGCTGTGGAACGTGTCGGCCACACGGAGGCAATTCAAAGTCCGCTGTTGGGACACTCTTCCACCTCTTATTTTCGCTACCCAAAGTAGACGCTCTCTTCACTCACCGGTCCATCCCGCACTCTCTCCTTCGTTCCTTCCTTGGACTGGTGCCCTCCAACACTTATTTCCATCCATCTCAAATGACGACCCCTCACGTTATAGCCTCATCGTCGGGACATCACTCACAATCCACTTCCAATGGCATCGTTGGCAATCATTTCCGTGTGGGCAAGAAAATCGGAGAGGGTTCTTTTGGTGTCGTGTTCGAAGGTACACCTGTCCTCATAAAAATTTCCACCTCTTTCAACAGTGTTCACTGGTGGGAGTGACTGGCGCTTGAGTTCTTCAATGCGGAGATGTCCTGTTTTGTCCCTCGTGCATCAGTCCCAAGATACCAGATGACCGTAGACCCGGCATGATTGGCCTTGCGTTGATGCCAAGTCCTTCCTCTTGTCCGTGGTCGTCCATCTTAAGCTCAACCCTCCCTCTTCGTAGGCGCCAAACTGCTAACAAATCAGCCCGTCGCTATTAAATTCGTGAGTCTTCGTTTCCCCGAGGAGACAACTTTTTGATCTCCGTGCTTTCTCAAAGGAGCCACGAAAGTCCGATGCTCCCCAATTACGGGATGAATTTCGTTCCTATAGAACACTCAACGGGACATGTCTGTACATTTCTAGCCTTTCTGTCCGCGGTCTAATCAGTGGTTTCAGTGGGCGTTCCTCAGGTCCACCATTTTGGGCAGGAGGGACTTCACAATGTGCTCGTTATCGACCTGCTTGGTCCTAATCTTGAAGACCTCTTTGACATGTGTGGACGCAAGTTTACCATCAAGACAGTATGCATGGCAGCAATACAAATGGTGAGTTTACTTGACATTGTATTACACTCGTGTATGTGTGCACGTCTGTCAGGTGTACGTGGCATGGAATACTATTTTTACCTAGTTCTCGTGCGCGTGTTTGGCCATGGGCTAATTTTACCTTAGATTACCCGCATTCAGTCAGTCCACGAAAAGTCGCTCATTTATCGAGACATCAAGCCCGATAATTTTCTCGTTGGCGTTCCCGGAACGAAAACTGCCAACATTATTCACATTATTGGTACGTACACTCGTGCACCCACTAGGATCTGCCATCCTTTGTTTTTCGCCTATCCGCGGGTTTTGGGTCCCCCGGGCGGATACGATCGCGCATTGTGATTCTCTCTTGAACTTCCTGATCTGACTCTCGGACTATCCAGACTTTGGCATGGCGAAGCACTACCGAGATCCGAAGACTAAAGTCCACATTCCCTACCGTGAACGCAAGAGCCTGTCCGGCACAGCCCGATATATGTCGATCAACACACATCTTGGCCGTGAGCAATCTCGAAGAGATGATCTTGAGTCTTTGGGTCATGTGTTCATGTACTTCCTGCGGGGAGGCCTTCCTTGGCAAGGACTTAGAGCTGCAACAAACAAACAAAAGTATGAGAAAATCGGAGAGAAGAAACAGACGACCCCAATTGCGGAGCTGTGTGAAGGCTTTCCAGGTATGTTCGATCATGGATGCAACTGTTATGTTAGCACATTTGCGACCCTCCTTATTCTTTGTAGAGGAATTTGCTATTTACATGAACTACGTGCGGAAGCTGGGCTTTGAAGAATCTCCTGACTATGAATTTCTCCGCGAGTTGTTTGCCAAGGTTCTCAAGAATATCGGAGAACAGGATGACGGCACGTACGATTGGATGTTGTTGAACAATGGCAAGGGATGGGAAGCTGGCAATGTACGTGATCTTCGCTCCGTCCCAAGCCTTTACATAAGTTGTCCGACAGACGCCCTCTTCGTTGTTGGCACAGGTCCATGCAACCGCGAACGCGCCACATACACCCCGCCATCGTGACACCAACCGCCGTGCTAGAGCTCCAGTGGCCGACCCACCGACGCCATCGACGCCCTTGGTTCTTACTCCAACACCTGCTCACCATAAGAGCACTAGACGACCCGGGACTCGCGAAGGTCATGGCACACGAGACTCGATGAACCGCGGCGAGGCCAACGTGCAGGCGGCAGTCTCTCCTCATAGACGGATTAGCCAGACACCACGGGATAGTCCGGGACTTTCACCCCATCCTTATGCTACTGCTCCCACCCCGTCTGGGTATCGGCCCAATGGATATGGTAGGGGTTCGCCCGCTCCTCCGGCGCCAGTAACGCTAGGCGTGAACGATGGGGCTGGTGGACGGATGGATGGATCCGATTCGTTCTTGTATGGAGTTCAGGCTCACGGCAAGCATGGGGCTACTTCGCCGGAGGATACGACTGCTGGTACGGTTCTTCGCGAAGGTACACACGCACGAATGGCGGTGTTCGAAAGCCAGATGCGCGGGGCCGATGATTTGGAAGATGACCGACACCCGAAGAAACGGGGCTTCCTTTCTAGCTTGTTCTGCTGCAGGGCATAGGTCATCTTTGGTTGATCCGTCGGTTAGTTGACGTGCGCAGGTCGCAGGTTTCTTTTGGGATACTGGTGAGCCATTTGGGTGTGTATGAGTTGATTGACTGACTGAAGGTGAAGGTGAAGGTACGAGGCACTGGAAGCGCACGATCTATCAACCTATTGCTATTGCACATGTTTATATACCTTGCTGAACTTGATGGGAATCATGTCGTTTTCTTTCGCAGGTCGATGATATACCATCTATTTGATGTTCCTGACGGTCGTTACGCGGCACCGCTGTCTGCGTACCCTCCATCTTTCTGTGGCCCATGCGGGAAAATGGAGTCGTTTCGTTGTTTATATCACGGTGCTTGTATTGTGTATGCTCTCTACGTTACAGTGCTTTCGAGGTATGATCGGATGGCGGGATGTTTGAGTCCTTCCAATGCTAATCGAGATTTTATTTGTTTATCTGGAGCCAAGACGACATGAGACTGGCAGAGCAAGGGGACATGTACAAGATGACAATAGGACGGCAAAAAGTGGTCATAAGCTGCCTAATCGTACACTCGGCGCAAACGGAACGAAAGAAAGGCAAGAGTCATTGCTGAGCCCGGTTATTTATTTTGTTCTTCCCCCTTCCCCAGTCAGAACCTGCCTTCGGTGCTAACCGCATTGTCCGTGAGGCCACTGCCCCTGCGAGCGGTCTCCCTGGGAGCCTCGGTGTTTTTTATTGCCGCATTCTCCCCGAGTGCACGGTTATTGGCTGAATGGATGAGGGGTGAGAGCGCCTCGGTAGGACCGAGATTGACGTAGGGGGTTGAGGCAGGGTAGGCGCCGGACGGGACCTGGTAAGGGGTATCGGAGGGGTCGGGTTCTGAGACGACGTATGTGCGTGTTCCGGAGGAGGAGAGGTGTGGCTCCGGAGAGCTGTCGTGCTGCTTCTCGTATGTGGGGGTGGTGAACTGGCCGGACGGGCCGAGAGCAGCGCGGGGGGAGTGGAATGCCCGGACGGGTGGGCGGGTGAGGCGGGCGAGGTGGCGGAGGGACATGGTGGTCGTCAGGGAGAGGCGTGCGAATGTTTGGACACATGAGGATGACATAATCATTCTATCGCAGGGGCTGTTGGCGACGATGACGACGATGACGCGGGGTATCGATGCGCTGGCGAGGGCGTGATTCCGCGGAGTTAGTACCCGACGTCGACGGCGCTGACGCGCATCTGTGGCGTGGTCGTCCTGCACGCCCCGCCTCATTTCCATCCTCCGCCCGTCTGCCCACGCGCACATCGCTCGGACGCAGCTTGGACGGCTGATCAGGACGCGTCCAGCCTGCTTCCTCGCCAGATCCATTCCTACACGAGGTCGCGTCAATCGAGACACGCGGTCTGCTTCTAACCATATCCGCTCATTTAGGGTTCGCGACCAGCGTGTTGTCATCGCTGATGTACCCCACTCCTGGTCGTTCCGATCGCAGGGCACCCACTATGCCCCCCCAGGGCAGTCATCTGATGGGCCGCATTGGATCTAAGCTCGACGCCATGTCAGCCATCGTCAGGCGACATGGAACAAATAAATCCATCCTCCGCGGGTCCTCGATGGTTTGAAACTGTCTCCTGACCATATCGGATCTTCCCAGACACATCCCTGGCTGGTCCAGACGCGTCCTGTCCTTGTGAGCAGTCTGCCCCTTCCGGCCTCCGCCAGGTCCAGTTCTGCTCCTGGTCCTCGGCCATATTTCGGAGTGCGTTTCACGTCGTACCCGTACGGACAGTCCTCGTGGACCGTTGGCCTCAGGTTGAGGTAATTCCATGTCCAGTCATTGACGGAGTACGGCACGCGACGGATGCGGCGATCATGGCTCTCGATCGAACTGGTTGTGAACGCCGGGTGGGTGCACTCCCACCGCACTTGGTCATTTTTCATTCAAAAATGAGGTGGTGGTCTGGCCACCTTTTGACCATCGCCCTATCTCATATCAGTAGGGATGCCATCACCAGCCACTCTTACGCAGCACTTTTCTACGTGAGTGGCGAACGTCATTGGCGTGATCGGTCAGTCATACGAGACCCCGGCCTCACATGACTCCACGATCTTGGCGGTGTTATGCTTGAGCCGATGCTGGATAATTCCGGAACGCCCGCCCGTAGGTTTAAACCGGAATAGACCTTTTTTTTTTTCTTTCTGGGGAGATATCAGTGGGTTCCCCTTTCGGGTGTCTCAGGCCTGTCCCAGTGGGTGTATGATATTTATACACGCCAAGCTTGGGGACGGAGTGGGACGGTTTGAGCTGCGGCGGTGCGCTACTGCGGTGCCGCTGGTCAGCTTGGCTTGCGCCGTGCGACAGCAGCGTTGTGCTCGCCTGCGAGGATGCCGTCTCGGTGGTAGGAGAGCGGATACATTGCATTGTGGCAGGATTATCGAGCGTAAGGAGGCGGCCGGGTGTGCGGGGTGTAAGCCAGCTGGGAGGCGAGTGGTGCTGCGGGGCAAGGGAGAAGCGGACGGGTGGTGATGGCGCATAAGTATGTACGTCTCCGATGGGGAGTGCCCACTGCCGGCACGACCCTGGCTACTCGAAAAGGCAAGTCCTTTTTTGGTATGTGTCGTATATGAGGTCGTCCCACCCGTCGTTCCCCAGCACGTACGATCGCGATCAGCTACTCTTCGCGCCAGGACGGGCTGACCTCGCGCAGTTGCATAGGGATGATCCACAGCTGTTCGTCTTGTTCCGACACCGCATTGGAGTGCCACATGCACACGAGGTCCTTCCTCTCCTGTCCATTAACTTAAGTCCACGGACATCGCTCTGGTCCTGTCTGCATTCTGCTCGGCACCCGCGTTACCGTCACCGAGGGTTCGCTTGCCCATCCTAACCGATACTTTCCCTCTTGCTTGGTCATAGGCCCGATCTCCCCCTCAACGATCTCTCCTCCCTGCCAGATTGTCGGAAAGTCGATCCTGCTCCCTACTTCCGGATTCCGAATCCGTGAGCGTCTCCACCCGTGCGTTTATAACACCCCCGTCCGTCCCATCATCCCGACGGACGACCCATGGCCCTCTCCACACAGGACGCCTCCGCCCTCATCCTCGCCGCCGCCATCGTACGCACCTTTCCTCCTCACATCCCCCTCCTAACCATCCCACAGGCATGCCACCTCCTCTTCAACCGCTACGAACCCGTTCACCCTCTCTCTCACATCGCCCTCCTCCTCCTCATCCCCGCAGGCCTCACCCGTCTGCTCGCGTCCAGCGTTCCCTCCCTCACACGCGTCCTCGCGTACACCTACTCGCTCTATTACACCTCCATCCTCTTCTCCGTCCTCACCTACCGTCTCTCCCCCTTTCACCCCCTCGCAAAGTACCCCGGCCCCATCCCATGCCGCATCTCCAAACTCTGGATGGCCTGGCTCTCCTCTTCCGGAAAACAACACGAGTACTACCATCAGCTGCACCAAAAGTATGGTGACATCGTCAGAATCGGTAGGCCGTCCCTCCTTTGCCGCCCCCGTCTGACCGCGCCCCAGGCCCGAACGAGCTCTCCTTCCGCAACGTGGATGCCATCCCCCCCCTGATGGGACCGTTTGGTCTCCCCAAAGGACCGCGTGCGGCACTTTTTACCTACCCTCTCACGCACTGAACGAACCCGCCGCAGACTGGGACGGCCGCATGGCCGAACAGACCAACATCAGATCACTGATCGCCTTGCGAGACCCCGCCGAACACGCCCGCCGCCGGAAGCCGTGGATCAGAGGCTTCAGCTCGGCCGCACTCAAAGGCTACGAAGAAATTCTGGATAAGCGTGTGTATGAATTGGTGACCGCACTCGAAAAGCAACACCAGCCCGTTGATCTGGCCGAATGGATCAGTCGTTTTACGTGAGCACTTCCGTCTCTCTCTCCGCTTGCAACCCAACGAGACGGCCACAGATTTGACTTTATGAGTGATATGGCGTAAGCGGCGCCTTTTGCCGGAACCTATCTCCTCACTTCACCTCGCCTCTGTTGTGCAGATTTGGAGGCGGCTCCAACATGCTCCGGGATGGTGACGAGGACAATACCTGGCACTTGCTCGAGAGCGGACTACCGTGCGTACACTCGATCGATCGTCGACACCCAAGTGATAAACGGATGGGTCGCAGAATCGCTTTGGTCCTGACCCATCTACCATGGATAGGGAAATACTATGTGATGCTGCCCAATATCGGCGCAGACCTGAAGAAATTCCGCACGTTTTGTCGGGAACGTGCCTCGCTCAGACGTTCTCAAGGCTCACAGTCCAAGGACCTCTTTCACTACCTGGTGTGTACACTTGCAGCAACCACGGGCGCGAGACTGACCCCATCTCAGACGGACGAAGCAGGGATGGCACGCTCCCCACCCACGTTGGGCGAGGTGACGTCGGATGGTGTTCTCGCCATCGTCGCAGGGTCGGACACCACTGCGACGACGTTGAGCAGTTTGTTTTGGGGGTTGTTGAGCCACCCCACCGCTTATCGCCGACTACAAGCGGA
>JBBPKT010000013.1:0-95915 GCA_038089395.1 Pulveroboletus frians
AAAGCATGCCGGAAACCGTGAAGTCGTGGAATAGGGTCCTACACTCGGAAATCTGGATGAAGACGTATCCATGCATAACCCCCGAAGCCACCAAACTGAATAAGCTCTGCCTCTGAGGCTTGACAGACGTACTCCTTGAATCCTAATACTCCTGCCTGAGCATATACGTCTTGGCGTAGCGATTGTCCCACTACGGATCTGAGGACCTGGTGAGAGCCCTCGGCACGCATCTGAATAAGAACATCTACCAAAGGTTGGAAGCGAGCGGGTATGGAATTCAGAGAAGTCTTGTTCCGTCGGTTAGTTGGTACTTCGATAAATGAGTTACTACTTTCAAGTGATCCACATATCGGTGAAGTAGATGCGGCCCTCTCAATAGGCGGGATGTTGCGACCACCTGCTACTGATGGTCCTTGAACCACTTTCGGTGGGTCAGGTGTGGGAGAGGAGATTCCATTGGCAGGGATATGAGTTGCGATAATATTACCCACCCTGACAGTCCAATGAGGGTGTAATGCAATCCATGCGTCACCCATTTCGCCGCCAAGTTCGATCAAGCCAGCATGCTCGGCCATGGCAGTGTAATCTCGGAACCTCGACGCTCCGGCGCGTTTATAGACTTGACTGTCTGCTTGTACAAGGTCCACGGCAATTTTGGAACGTGAAGAACGCGTAATGCCCCTCTCCTGGGCCGCAAAGAGAAGATGAATGAGCGGTTTGAACTTTATCCATGTTTGACGCTGTTCACTCTCATCAATTTCATGTGAATCCGTAGTAATAAACGGATTTGATGGGAAGGTACCAGAAGGGAGCCCTGGCTTGGGGACTGGCGCGGGGTTGTCTCGGGCAATTGATGCATGGGGAAAGGCGGCGAACTGCGCAGAATCGATATCGTGGCTAGTCCCCGATAAAATAGCGGCAGGAGGAGAGATACGCCTGCCGGAGGGAGTGTCGACGAGGCACAGTCCCACGTTCCTGCTCGGTGGGGAACATATAGTGTGCAATGCAGCATAGGATTGATAATTTGACCTTGGGGTGTTAGTACCATCACGAGCTCCTTCCTGAGGGTGTACTCGATGTAGTATAGACTTAGAATGTTCGAGACTTTCATCGTTGTCTTCGATGCGTAAACTTGTCGTGTGCTTGATGTGCTCCGGGACCTGGGTGTCTCTTACGTGTGATGTACCACTCAGAGTGGGGAAGGTTCCGGTGAGTGGCTTCGTTGGCGCTATGATAGGGGATGTAGGTCCGACCATTGTGTGGGACTGCTGACGGCATGAGTTCGAAATTGATTCGAATCCGGTCGCTACCTTGATCGGTATGAAGGGGGGTACCAGGTGGTTTAGCTTATGAGAGGAGCAAGTTGCTGGTTTCTCTGAGGCTGGTATATCGCCTGTCAACCGAACAGGTTCAAGGGGGGAATGAACAACAATTGATGAAGGCGGATTATTATCATGCAAAGGTAGTTCGACCCCATCAAGCGACGGTAAAACAGGCAGACTGCGCTTTGCGGGACCAACATCTACGATATCCGAGGCACTAGATCGCCCCACGCTAGGTGGCGGATTCTTCACGGGCATACCCTGCTCCGATGCTGCGGAGGATTCCATGGCGAGAGCCACACTGCGTGCTCGTGTGGATCCCGTGGAAACAGATGCACGCGGAGAATGCAAGGGCGATTTCGGCATGGGCAAGGCCCCATGAGTCGAGTCATTTGCTGTGCTCGCAGATTTCCTCGGCGATGGTGGGTTAAGGGTAGATTCTTGCGTGGAGTCGAGGCTTCCAGCGTTTTTGAGGTGCCTCGACGGCTCAAGGAGATCGTGAACGCTCATGCGTCGCAGTCCCGAGGTACTCGGGGAGGAAGTAGAGTTAGGAAGTAGAGTAGAGTCTGGCTCGTAGAGGGAAAGCTCCTGCAGCTCTCTCAAGATCTCGGTTATGAGGCTAGCATCAAGGTCGAGATAAGGTTGTCTAACGACATGTGTAGAGGTTGCTGCTTCTGTGCGAGTTCTTAGAGCGGCTGCACTCCAATCGATGATAAGCGAAGCTTGACTCTCGAGGGAAGGTGATGTGTGGAGAGCGGACGGGACGACCAAGATGACTTGGTACTTGCGAAGCTTCAGGACGGACAGGGCATAAGCGTAATCACGATCACCGGTAATAAGGACGAAAGTGGCGGGGGCAGAGTGATCGACGGCAAACGCAAGCATATCGACTTGGAACGAGCCCCTTCACTCAATAACAAGGGAAATAAGGACACGTTGTATACATACCTAATATCATCTTGTCCACGACGTCCTTTTTCCCATTGTGGGGACAGTCTATTAGGGACACACCGGACGATTGGAGCTCAGAACGGAGAGCCACGGACTTGGGCGACTGCGTAGAAATATCGAGATAAGCTCTGAACGTCGTTATGGAGCCGAACAGGCGAGCTATGCGACTAATGTTGTTCACGATATCGTAGCCTAGACCACATAGGCTGGAGGGTGGACTGCAGTTTTCTGGCAGGTCAGGTGGTGAGCCGCGGGTATTGAATTGCCAATGGTGGAACTGACCGTAGTCCCAAAAAATGGCGACGTTGGACTGATCTGACATGGGACAGCGGAGGGAATATGAGCACAGCACGGTACAAGAGAGGAACAAGCAAGGTTTTGTAGTCGGGGGCCTGCGCTGCTACGTGGGGTGCGCATGCAACGTGGGTGCTGTTCCGTTCAGGCACTTTCTTCTCGAGAAGACGCACAGCAACTTTGCACAGGGTACGCCACTGGACACCCGTGCCAAACACAGCAGATTCCTGTCAAGGAAAGCTATACACAGCCAACGCCAGCATCGAGGAATGCGGCACAGCACAAGGGACATGCGAAATGGCCGTGGCGAGTGACCAAAGAGTGGATGCTTGATGGCGCCGTTTCCTGTTGCAAGAGTACATTACATCGGACGGTATTCGCAAAAGATATCATTAGGCGTGAATATCTAAGCGAGTAAGATAGGGTCTACTTGACTTTCCGCTGAAGTTTGCTGAGGTGATAGTTGATGGACGACCGTTGTGGCTTGGGGTAGACGGGCTGAGACGGAGTGAGTGGCGTATGCGGCGCACAGCTGGACGGACTACTGACCGTCGTGCGCATGCAGTTGAACAGCACGTCTGCCACCCCCTTGCATTTGGTGGGATCCGCGGAGAGAACGTCGCCCGTGGCAGCCCAGCAGCCGAGCATGGCGACGAACTCGGCCTTGCACGGCGAGGGGCGGTACACTGAAAACGGTCATCGGTGTCGGTCACGACGAGAGAGAAGAGACACACGTTTGGACGGTCTGACCTTGACACGGTCGATGTGGACCATGACTGAATTATGTGTTAGAAATGGACCAGAAAATGTAGACTAGATCCAAGTCCGCGAGCTCGAGTTCGGCTTGTCCCGATAGGTCTGCCACGTAGGACTTGACCGACGCAGTCATTCACGTCGCCGACCGAGACGTGTCGAGTTCCCCTCATTCCATTCGTTTGCCTCATTCCTACCATCCATGGCTTCCCTGAACAAGAACAATGCTGGTATGCCACCCACGGTTCACATCGGATCACTCCATCATTCATGTCTGCAGCTGTGAAACGGATAATGCAAGAAGCAAGAGAGCTTGCGAATGACGCTTGCACTGATTATCACGCTGCTCCTCTCGAGGTATTCTTCATTGGGCACCTCTTCGTCCATCTACTCAGCATTCCGAATAGGACGACATCTTTGTATGTTGCCAGTACCCGTCACCCCTTGCACTCTTAATTTTCACACCTAGGAATGGCATTGCACCATCAGAGGGCCATCTGGGACGGAATTCGAGGGCGGACTGTATCATTTCCGCGTATTGCTCCCAGCAGAATACCCTTTTCGACCACCCTCGCTCATGATGCTTACCCCAAACGGCCGTTTCGAACTGAACACAAAGGTATTCATTTCCATCAGCCGACATGCCCAATTTATATACCGAATTGCCGTTTGACAGATCTGTATCAGCTTCACAAACTGTTCGTCCTTGCCAGTATTTCACACAAGGTCTAGGCTAATCCATCCGACAGATCACGAGGAAGAATGGCAGCCTGCCTGGGGCGTGCGAACGGGCGCGTACTCGCTCGGTTTTAATTAAATGTTGGCTGATTCCTGCTCGCAGCTATCCTTGGTCTCCAGGGGTTCTTTCCTCTCAAGGGCTCAGCAGCCAATGGCATTGGCTCGATCGAGTACCCTGTCTCAGAGCGCAAACGTTTAGCACTCATGCAAGTGTTCATATCAACAATCGCGCTCGAGTCACGTTGACAGTTTGCGCACATCAGGTCGCGAGAGTGGGTTTGTCCCAAGTGCCAGCAAACTAACTCGGCATGTCTTCCAGACCCGCCACAGGACACAGCCCAGGCCCTGAACGGGCCCGCAGGGCCCCGAGGACTCTCACGCACTCAAGATCATTCTGGGTCACCTATTCTTGAACCATCACTCACCTCGCTGCGAGCCGCCCTAGAACGTTTCTCTGGGGCGGAGACGACGATACGTGATCCCGATCCGGTGCTCCCCTCCATCCCCGCTACTGATCCTGTTTCGCCGATCGCTGAGGAGCGAAGAAACTCGACTTCCAGTCGCACAGTGGCTATCCGCGGATCATCCCCGGTGATCCATCATCGCTCTTACCGGCCACCATTGTTGTTAGATACTGCAATCTGTGTGTTGCTCGTCCTGGTCGTGGCGTTGTTATGTAGGCGGGTTCTGTGAGTGGCATGCCCAGTTTTGTGAAGCGATGATCTATGATGCTCGGGACGCTAGTTTGGCTACAGGATCGTGTACTTTTAAGCTAAATATGGGCCCTGAATATACATCAAGATTCTAGACCGAACGCGGGCTGCTTTTGAATACAATGATCGAGCAGTCCACCAAATCAGGGTGAACCATAATCTCGTTATGTCAGCCCGTTGAATCAGAGATTTGTCAAGCCGAGCAGTCCTCTCGGATTTATAGCCGCGTCGCCAAGCTTGGATGGTCCTCATCAATCCGCCTCCTTTACTCCTACCCAACCTCCCGCCGCTCCGTGTAGCCATGTCCTACTTCATCGTGCACGACTCCGTCTTCCTCAACCGAGCTGGCAAAAAGCGGGCCTCTGTTCTCACTTGCCCCCGGCACCTCGATGCCGCTCCTATACCTCCCACACTCGTTAATTCGCCCCACCTCTCCTCGCCCCACAGCATCTTTAGGCGAACATCTTCCGTCCCCAAATGGCCCTCCCTGGGGGACGACGAGTGGCTCCGGGACATGGTCCCCCTAGACAGATCTCTACCATCGGATGCCGACTCAAGATCAGAGGCTTCCGGCGACTCGATGCCTTCGCCAACTTCCTCTGACAGCTCGTTTGGCCGCTTGCTTCTCCCACCGTCGCCAATGCTGCGACCACGCTCCACCAGCCCTGAGGCGCCCACATCCGCTAGACATGCGCAGGGTGGCTGAGAATTTGGTCAATCATCAGTTAACCACGCTTCGCCCGCCACTTTTACGTCGCGAACAACTGAGAAGAAACGTGTTTTGGGGCATGAGGGATGCTATCGCGTATTATAAAGCGACTCGTCTCTTCATCTTTTTGTTCATTTTGGGTTTTACGTGGTGCATAGGAAGATTGGATTCTTTTCGGGGAACTTTTGGTGGTTCAACTTTTATATTTTTGGGTTTATATGTTGGGTTTTTTGATCTGTAGCAGCTATCGTTTATCAATCACGCTCGCATATTGTATTCACTAACGCGTATAGGGTCGAGGACTTTTTTCAAAACTAGTTGACACGACGCATCATCACGATCGTATTACACTACGCACCACAGGAGTCCAGGGACAGAATAAAAAATGTTTACTAAATTACTTCTTCTTGCCCGCACTCACGCTGAGTATCACGACGTCCTCGTCCTCCAGGTTGTAACTTGCGATCGTGCTGGAATTCGTGAGCATCTTACCCAAGTAAGATATTCGCATTTTTGAAGCAGGCAAGGTACTCCCTGTCGCCTGAATAAATCGTTCACGAAGCGTCGAGACAAGCAGCGTGAGTGGTAAATCGGAGATGGTTACTATTTTCCCGTCAAGCTTCCACTCAGGTTTCGAAGGTTCGCCAGGAAGTTGAATGCCGAGGGAGATCGTGTACGGATGCATGTTGATCCAATCCGCCTCTGGATACAAGGCACCACCTGGAAGCTTTGCAATCTTTTGTCTCTTGATTTGGGGCTGCTCCTCGAGGCCATCCATTTCATCCGCGCTCCGTACCATGCCAATTTGTGGGCCAGTCATGCCAGTCACGCGAGTAGGGTGCACACCAGGAGGGGGCGGCTGAAACCCAAAGGGTTGTACAGCATCTGGACCCTGATAGTGAAGAGGTGGTAACATGACAGGTGGTGGTTGATTGGAATACACGGAAGCGGGCTGGGGTCCTGATGACACAGTTGCAGCGGAGTATGCTGGATGGGATACAGACCCTGGGGCTTGAATAGGTGGAGCTGGTAACGATGCAGGGGCTGGTGGGAGCGTTGTCATCGGCGGAGGTGGAGCGGCAGCAGGTCCAATACCGGGTCCGATCGCATTCACGTCCTGTGGTCCGAGACCCTTGGCGCGGTGAATAGCGGCAATTTGTTCGTCGAAATTGACATTAAGGGAATACTTGTCCATGGTGCTGACTTTGGTTGCAGTATGTCCGTCCCAGACGACCTTTTCTCTCTCCTTCCGACGTTCTCGCTCTTCCTCCTCCTCCTTCTTTCGACGTTCCTCGTCCGCCTCAGCACCAAAAATATCGACACGTGTACGAGCAAGATCCTTGAGTGACGAGACAACATCAGCACCCCGTAAGAGTTCTGAAGCCTGAACTTTGCGGGCTTCCAAGGCATCTCGTTGAGACTTCCACTTGGGATCCAGCAGTTCAATGCGCATGTGTTCATCGAGCTCGTCCACGGGAATCTGTTGGCCACAGATAGCGCAAGTAGTGAGCGCAGATGTTTTCTTGGTACCAACTAACATGATTCATTAGATATCTACCACGACGAGTAACGGAAGTGAAGAACACGCACGTTTGGGTACATAATCAGACTTGATCTTCATTGGACCTGCAGCGTTGGTACTGGCTTGGATGACCCTTGCGCGCTCCAATTCTCGCATCCATTCTTCTTCTTCAAGTTGCTTCCGTTGTTGTACCTCGTCGTCCTCGTCATCACTCTGTTCCATCGCGGCGGTATCCTCACCCTCTGATGCGGGAATTCCCGCACCACCAACAGCGGCAGCAGCTTCCGCTTCCGCTGCTGCCTGTCGTGCACGGTGAGCTTCGATGTCATCAGCGGTAGTTTCCATGACCATTGCAGCCATGCGTTTCTGTGCCAGTGTCATATTTTCTACTTCCTGCACGTTCATTGGCGGTGGAAGTTCCGAGTTTGCATCAGCAACGGTAAATTCGATGGTTTGGACGATGGCATAATCATGCCAATCGATTTCGGCAAATGCCACTATGGACAACGAACATCAGCATTTCCAACTGGCAAGATATGGCTAATTAAACGTGCATTTTTCTGCTTCCTGGTCGTCTTGGCGTTTCTTATCCTTTTCCCTCTTCAGTCGTTCCCATCGAGCATATTTCCTTGATTGTTCGAGGGCTTTCCATTGTGATCCGTCCTGCGCGCGATCGCAAATATACGACAACGACTCCTTGCTTGGGTACAAGACTTTGAGATATTGTTCGACCAAACGATTGAAGTAGCCAAAGAGCGAATGATTGGGCCGCAAAAAGTCAAATTGATAATTGCGCCCTTCTCTTTGGGAGAGGGTGGCAAGGAAGGTACGCCCACGACGAGCAGTGAAAAGGGCGGTCAGTTTCATAATGTCCCTGCTCAAAAAATGAGGTATGGTCTGGTAGCATCCACTGACATGTCGCTTACAAGTCAATGGGACTGATGCTCGGCATATCCATGACGAACTGAGGTTGAGGTGGTTCGACTCCAAGATCTTCCTGAACCACAGGCGTTTTCTCACCCTCCCCCACTTTTCCCTTGTCTAGAGATGCTTCCTCCACTTCCTCCCCTGCAGATATTCGGTCCATACGATGCCTATAGTAAGCATGATAAGGGTCCGCAGGGTTGAGGAACGAAAACTTGGGATCCTGACGCTGATTCTCGCGAATCTTGTCCTCGAACTGCGGGGGGTTGGCTGAGCGCGCAACGAAGAGAGCGGTCCTATCGATGACGGCTGAAATGCATCAGTGCCCGGTTTTTATTCGAGACTAGAAAGTGCACACATTTAATTTCTGGAGGAGGAAGAATGAGACCGCTGGTGAATCTGACGGAGGGCTCCTTGACCATGTCAGTGTCATCATTGAAGGCGTGGCCGTTGAATGCAGGCATCGTTTGCGTTTCGACTGCCATTGTCGTACCCGCTGCGGTCGTGGTGGTCGTGGTCAACGATGACGAGGCTGAGTGCGTTGCTTGTCGGGAGTTAAAAATGGCCGGGGTTCCCTCGGTACTGTCTCCCTCCCCCAACATGCTTGGAGCGTTCCATCCGACGTCTGTCGCATTCAGCGGTCTCTTATGGTCAGTCTTGTATCCCCTGGGTGGTCAGGAAACTGAACAGGGACAGGAAAACGCCGTGGAAGCTGTCCGTGACACGCAAGGCGAACGCACGGGCCCGCCTCAAGAAGGTGGACGCAGTTATCGAGGCCGTTCGTGCCAGTGGCGTTCAGTGTAAGGCCTTGGTGAGCGTCGCACGACATCAGCCTGGTTCGGTGACCATAATACGCTTCATCCGATCCAGGACCGTGCTATGCTCTTGCCCAAGGAGCATGAAATGGCTCCAAAAGATAAATACACCGTCTTTAGCCCAACCTCTCGGGGGTATCGAAAGGGCATTCACAAGGTGCCAAAATGGACGAGAGTATGTCTACCCTTTGCACGGGCGACATTCTTACTCACAGTCGCCTTTCAAAGTTAACACTGAGGGTCAATCCAAAAGGCTTTTAGTGTCGAGTTCGCCAGTCTACGCATCCTGGTCACAACGCACGGCCCTGGCCAACACTGGATATCACTAAAACAGCACCACGTGTATTTTTCCCTCCTTAATTCCTTGGAGAACCTTGGGGGCCCCCAGGACCATTTTGAAGATTTCGCTTCGAGTTTCCGGTATATCAAGTAGGTTGCGATTCTTCGCATCCCGGTAGGACATGTCCAGAATGACGTGTGTGAGCTGAGCCACAGATAACGCATCTGTGAATGCTTAAATCGAGCCGAGTTTCGTGGTGTTTTGCACCCACCTGTTTCGCAGAGAAGTTTCCCGATCCTGCCTGGTGTACCTGCAGCGGAACCAATTTTTGACTGTTTGAGATATGCAACATGCTCATCCAGTTTAATATGTTTTGCAAAAAGCTTAGCCACATCCCCGCCCTTGTCACCACGCAGTCTCTTATCCTTGAGAACCCTGGTCACGTCGGCCACCCGAAGAGCTGCTCCGGCAATGTATAGCAACGTTGGTGCACCTGGCGACTTGGACCTTTGGGAGAGGCGCTTGTGCAACGTGGGAAGAACTGATGGAAGATAACGCTGCGGTCACTAGGGGAAGGAGAGAAGAAACATACTCTTGATAATAAAATCAACCAGACGGTCTAATGACCTCGACTCCGTCCATTGGGTCGTATCCGTGATTGCCGTTTCTGTCTGCACATCAATCAAGATCACAAGAGCGAGGTGTGTCGGACACACCGACCAGGGATACACCTATCGTTGAGTTCGAGTTCCGTCAACTTGGGGAATGCTTTAGCCTGCATGGCAGACATGTAGTCCACAAGCTTGTGGGCCGGTTGCGCGGCCGTCGAGGGAGGTTCGGGGACCTCTACTGCTTCTGCGAGTTTCCGTCTCTAAAACGTTCTGTCACGACGGGGTCGATCGTCAAGAGGGTGTTAATGACCTTTGCCCGCTTCTCCTTGTCTTTTTCTCTGCGTTTCCGTTTCGCCAAGGTTGCTTTGCCCACAGGAGCGGGTGCATCCTGCTCCGTCTCTTCGTCTGCGCTGAGGAAGCGGTCAATGCCGTCACCTGCTCCGTGGGGGAGGTCGAAAGCTGCCTCTTCCTCGCCAGACGAGGCGATGAGATCGTCCGGGATAAAATCATCCTCGAGGTCGTCGCCACGCTGGGCGTTCATGTATGTTGGTGGGCGAGACTGTGGGCGGCTGTTCGGTTGGTTCGTAGCCGGTGGCGATACGTGTGAGGGAAAGAAAGAAAAAAAAAAAAAAGAAGAGGCGTACTTAACTTGGGGGACAACGAACATGAGCAGAACACGATGCCGGGCGACGCTTTCCTTCATGTCTCCCTTGCCCACAGCTTGCCCATATCCACCATCCTATTCTTTGCTGCCCTTTTACTCGCAGCTCTCGTCTTTGCTTTCTTGACGACGCCGACCCAAACACTGAAAAAGGATCGTTCAGAACCTGTCGACCCGCCCGTTTCTATGCCCTCGATCGTTTACCAACCACCCATGAAAGTCGTCGAGGAGCACACGGCGCCCCCTCGTCTCACAAGGAAACCATTCCCGGCAGATCTACAGATAGAGACCGTCGGTGTAAAGCAGCCCTATGATGCCTTCCTCGTCCTCGATGTCGAGGCAACGTGCTTCCAAGGAACAGGCTTCGAATGGCCAAATGAAATCATTGTACGCTAAACATCTACTCACATGCACCCTCGATTCCTGATCATGTAGTCATGAAAAGGAGTGGCCAGTGTGTCTGTTACGCTGGAAAGACAAGTCGTTAAAGGGACGAGCTAGCCGACTGGAGATCGTCAGCGAATTTCGCAGCTTCGTCAGGCCCACGTGGAGGCCTCAACTGTCGCAATTCTGTACCGATCTGACTGGAATCACTCAGGTTCGTTTTTTCTTCCTCGCTCTGCTACTCTCCACATGCCGTCTGCAGGCGCAAGTCGACAGTGCCCCAACATTTCCTAAAGTCCTCAAGATGTTTGCAAGATTCTTGGCCCAGCACGGGCTAATTGATTCCAAGAACGGCAGAGCTTTGCAACGATTTTGCTGGTGCAGTGATGGGCCATTCGATGTGCGCGATTTTGTAGTAAAGCAATGCTTTATATCAAACGTCGGTATCTCGAGACCAGACTGTAAACAATATCATTACTTGTTTGACAGGTACCGATGCCATCATGGTTGAAGGGCGATGTTCTCGATGCACGAAAGATCGTCTCTGTATGGGCTGCAATGAATGGACCATCCGATAGCCAGTATGCTATCAGCACAAAGGTATACTCAGACCATGTCATTTCAGGAGTACACTCATTCAGTTCACATCCGCAGTTTACGCCTCGTCGCCACTTTCGATCGTTAAACATAACACAGCAGTTACGCGCGCTCGCACTAGGCCCATTCCAGGGAAGACTGCACTGTGGAATCGATGTTAGTATGGGCAGCCAGCATACTTCATCGGGTCGTCATGTTGACAGTTATCTTGTTGTCGCGTACAAATTAGGATACCCGGAATATCGCTCGCATCATCATCGAGCTCGCCAGGCGTGGGATTCGCTTGGAACCCAATACCCCGATAAATCCCAACAGGCGGTGGCAATGGATGGGAAGGCCCGGAGAGGTCCTGGAATATTGTCTCATCTACTAACCACCCCAACGACTTTATGATACGCAAGACCATCTTGGCAGGTGTATACTCTTATTTATGCCATTCTTGTCCTCGCCGAGTTCTTGTTCTCGGAAATATGATTCGTCTGTAATCTAGGATAAGGGATGGGAACAATGAGGTCGATTGACAATGCAACGTTTTCGACGGATATATACACGCAGATGCGTAAATAAGAGTGTTCGGGAGAAGCCCCACCGATGAGGTTTAGTAATTAGTATAGATTCTTCGCATGACTTATACAGTTATGAGATTTCTTGCTACAGATGACACTGCGATGATGGAGGGTTCACATACATATCCGCACTATATCCGAGTGAAATGGTAACTAAGGGATGCTGAGCCATAAAACACTCGGCGGGAGAAGTGGACGGACCTGACGAACTCTATCTAAATCTACTTTGCTTGAAACGAGAAATCACTAATGTGACGTGAATAGAGGTAGACATCCGAATCGACGACCAGACTTACAAAATCCCAGAGAGTACCGAAGGCGGGTATTCCAAGCATCTTGCAGCCGTGTTGCATCTCAAGGTTTCCGATGTAGTTTGAGGTGATGAATACAACTAGCACCGACGTCAGTGAATTGTTAGCTTGGGAAGAAAGTTGAAAGGAGTGCATACCTTCAGCTTGCCAAGACTCATAAGTCTCCTTCAATATCTTCATCGTATCCGGACGACCACCGCGCTCCTTGCTGTCCCACAGCAGACGACGCTCAGGTTCGATGTACTTGTGAATGAGACCGCTAATAGTAGGACCGAACGTTTTCTCCTGGTCGGAACCTAGTAGCTGGTGTCAGTCCCGAACAAGGACACATCTTGAGGGTGAGATACCGATCCAAATAAGATACCTGCAAGGAATACTATCAATCATTGTGATCCGCGGCGACAAATAATTTCTCACCAGTGGGGTGATTGGATACACGTCGAGAGGGCAGCCCCAAGACCCGTTCCTGTGCAAATGCGGATGCCACGCTTATACAACGTTGAAGTGTTGGAGACACCGGCGGTCTGGACCGAGTATGAAATTCCAATCGAGCACGAGGACCATGCCAAACCCACCTTGAGCTGGCGTGTCCAGACCATCTTCGGAGGGTCATTGACAAGACTTCTGGTAAAATCACCTAGGAGATGATGACTCAGGATTCGCGACCTGTCACTCTCAGCAAGCTGACCTTGTACACCGCAAATCAAATAGTGGTATTTAGCATGCGTGCCCTCACTGTGACGCACTCAGAAATAGAAGGGATAGTTCAAGTGCGATTACATACGAAACGATTCCAAACGCATGGTATTCCATCATAGTACGACCGATGCGAGCCAACAAACCCTGCTGCATGCCACCCTCGAAGCGAAGAATTGCGACTTTCGGAGATGGCTAGTGGAGATGGTCAAGCCAGGATCATGTCCTGAGGTAAGCGGTTCACTCACGAGTTCTATGTCAACGTGAACTTTTCGGGTACAAATCCAAGGCAGGACAATGCTGTAGGGGGTTGTTAAAACAGGTAAACCCATCATTGATAAGGATGATACGAACAAGAGGGTCATGCCCATGGAATACCAGAACGCTTGTTGGCGAACGACGTGGACGCCGCTACGATCCCACTTCCCATCCGAGACATCGTAAGTATTGGTCAGAATAGTGTATACCCAAGTCATCACGAGGGCTGCCCAACCGAAGAATCGGTGGTTCCTCTCAAAAACGCTGCATGATTGATTGTCAGCCATTGTCAATGAACTTTTCCAAGATCACACACTTGTGATGGGAATTACGGACCCAGGGTAAACCAGCAATCAGGGTGGCAAGCAACACAACGACCAAGATGACGCCAAAGACTAGAATTGAATCGTTGTAGGCATACTTGATTTTGTACTGGTTGACAACCATGAAGATGAGCCAGGCGATACCAGAAATCGCACAAGAGCTGTGAATACCACCAAGATGCTGGTGACAATGCATGAGTCGACATTTTAAAGCCCTCATTTGGTTCACATACCTGGAGAGTAGAAGTGCAAGCAAGACGAAAACAGAGAGGGGTCCATTTGGCAAACAAAGTATTGACAAATAGGTACAAGAGACGACCAAAGATCTCGTTGCGCATCAGCACTGCAAAGTTCAAATTGCCGGCAGCTAAAGCACCCGGATATCGACTAGCGTATGGCCAGAGACCTGCGGCAGCGAAACCCAAGGCGACGAAGTTGAGTGTGATGACAACAGTGAAAAACCGCCTTCATAGTAAGTGAGTGGGTGTGTGGGAAGTGCACGTAGTGAACTTGCCTGTACGAGTTGTACCAGGTGATGAAGTAGACGTACTTGGTTATCTTCATCTTCTCGGGTTTGGGGGGTTGAGGAGATTTGACGGCATTTGAATGCGATAAAATTGCATCGTTCTTGAGGGATTGCACGCGAAACACCTTGATATCGATGGACCTCTTCTTGCTCTCGGCGAGAACAGCGACTTGAGGGGGGCGGATCTCTAATGTCCCCTTATCAGCATCGCTATGGACATGCTGCATCATGATGGCTCCACAAAGGATACGGTGAGAAGACTACTCGCTGGCCGTCGAGGGGATGGGGAATATGCAGCTGTGGCTTCTGCCCACCTGATCAGCTTTTATCGGTTGGTGACGGAGTGATGGGATCATAGACGTCCGCGGCCGTGTTTGAGATCTGAGTGACCAAGTGGCCGACCAATATTCGAAGATGGAAAGGACATGGCTGCGCATCCTGACTGTCGCACGGCGCTCGTTGTTTCACCGGATGCTGGGCTCCTTTTTCTGTCGCCGCCTCCTGCCGCCGTTCGGTGTTCGGAGTGGCAGGTTGCGTACCTTGCAAGGCACAGAGCGTGGACCCGGACTCGGGGTGCTACAGAAGCCCGAACCAGGAACACGGTGAGATGTTGCACATACCGGCTCTGATGAACCCGCCTGAGGCTCTGATCAGAAGCATGCCTCAAAATAACTTAACAGGATGTTAATGCACAGAGCGTCCGGCTAAATATTTTCGCGCTGTGGTGGTAGGGATCCAAATGGACCAGATCACGAATCAGCGCTATCAGCGGGGGTGAGGATATACTCACATTCAGGTCCATTCGCGAGTCCACGACTCACTTGCGCGTTGAGTAGCAGACTGTTACCTATGCAAACTTTGCTGTGCCATGATGATGTCCGAGTATGGACCTCGCTGGCGACGTGATGTACTGCACTGCGAGTCAGCAACGACAGTAATTTTTGCACAGATGAATGAATTGCCATACATTACCATGTAAGGCGGTCGTGAGGGGTCGTAAACCGGCGTTACTAGCATGGCGGAAAAAAAGTTCCGACAAGCCGCAGCACTGGAAAGCCGCAGCAGGAAGCGCGACGACTGTCCTTTCCAGGAGGACATGGAATGCCGCCCAGTCGGGCTTCAGGCAACGTGGTTTATATTTATACTGATCAGCCACCTTAGCGTCGGATCCGAATCGCACGGAGCCGATAAAGATCGACCAGGAACCCATACACACAGGAACTGAGATATCCATCATCGTCCCTCATCCACAAAATCCCTGAGATGCCTGAGTTGTGTAGAAACATCCTCCTTGAACAAGCCGATCTCGTTACTGTTCTTGACAATGGCCCGAATGGTCTCATCTTTGAGACGTGCGACCTTGGCAAGCTGCTCTCGGTAGCTACGTATCCTGGCGTGAGCACCGGTAGATGGTATTGGCAGAACGTGCTCACTCAAATTGCAGGGCCTGAAGTCGCGACTTCACCCCCATCCCGCTCGAGAGCGCCGCCGTACGCGCGTGGGCTAGCTCCCTCTCTAGTCGCGCGGCTTCGGCGTTGCTTACCGTGGATTCTTGCTGGGCTGCCTGTCGCAATGTCGGTCGTGCACGGAAAAATGATGTAGCAAGTCACTTACATCTCGGAGGACGTCCGCTTGTTCATTCAGCCCCGCTACCTTCTTTTCGACCTCTCGGACCTCCTCGTCCACGTTCTCACACTCTAGTGTCAATTGATCAAGTTCGTTGTCCACCTTGATCCGCTCACTCTCCACATCGGCACGCTCAGTCCTTCTGGTCTCCGCTACCGTACTGAGAGTCGGTTTGATCACCTTACGAATATCAGAGCCGGCAAGAACCTCCTGGGGGTTAGATGTCGCGATGTTCAGCTGTAGCGTAAGGTCGATTTCTTGCAAAGGCGGGGGTATCGGCGGGAATAGCCCGAGAGAGGAAAGCAGATTAGTATACAGGTCCAGAGCCTCTTCCGCAGCCGCTCCTCGGTTTGTCATCACCACCTCCAATGACATGACAGCCTTTTGAGCTTCAGCGATCCTATGCTTGAGATCCTCGAGATTCCGGGTTAGTGTTTCATGGTCGGTGTTCATCCGAACAACTTCTTCGGGTGTCAAGTTCTGCGCCTTCACTATCTCGGTCAGCTTCACATGTTCGCTCTTAAGTTGCTCCAAATTTGTAGCTGAAGAAAATGTTAGGAGAGACCTGACGAGATTTGCGTATGACTAACTTCGGATGGTGAGTTCAGCTTTCTCGTATGCAATGGTATCAATCAAATGTTTCTTCCGCGACTCAAACCGTTGGAGAACATCATGGAACTTCGCCCGGTCACTGACAAGAAACCCATGGGTTTTTTGCAGCTTCTCAAGGGGAGCCTAAGGGAGACTGAGTTCCAAATTTCCAGTAAACCTGTTATACCCACGGCAGAGGATTGTAGCTGCTCAAACTCAGCTTTAATTCTAGAGAGCTGCTCCCTTTGCTCTTCTAGATCATTTAGCACCCTTTCATTCTTCTTTGCTTGGAGGAAATTAAAACTTGGTCAATAGAGAGGATATGTGAACCCACCGTAGCGTGCCTCTAAAGCTCTGTCTTGCTCTTCGAAAACGTCTGCACCATGAAAAAAAGCGATGTATGCCTCCTTAAAATAATCAAAACCCAGTGCTTGATGGTGTATTGAATCATGAAACTCTTCTGGTACCCTATCCACAACTTGCAGGGTCGGGTCATCAGACTCCAGGTAATGTATTCGGGCCTTGGAACGATTATGGGCGGCACACATTCACATGATCGGACATGACTGACCTTGCCCATTTCTACCAACCAGTGCAACACGGCAAGCAATGCTGGCCATGAGTGCAAACTTCCGGGAGCAGCTAACCATTTGCTGTCCATCTGAGATGCGAACGGGTATCGGAGTGCTTTCAGAGCCGGTTGAAACTCGTCCTCGAAGCGCATCTTGGGATCAAAAGGGTATGATGGATCGACCACATTAACAAGATGCTGGAACACGGCGCGAAAGTCCTTTCCAGTTATGCTTGTCAGAGTTTGCATAGAAATCTCGTACTCAGTACCCTGGAGCCACGAAAATATCTCTTGACGCATTTTAGCTTGGAATGAGCGTTCACGAATGGGCCGAGGGTCCTTGAGCACTTGGCTCCCCGAGGGTGCAGGAAGGCCGCCACCGCCACCCCAAATTGACCCACGACGCGTAGAACTTGAAGGATAGTGAGATGTTGGTCAAAGAGATCGGGCCTGGGGAGGAATAACAGGCTCACGCGTTGAGGGGAGTCCGGCCATAGTTCGGCTTGGTTGTACTCTGAAGGAGTGGGTTTGCATTCTGAGATCTGTACGTGGACTGTCGAGGATTAGATCCTGGGCCGCCACTGGGCGGAGGTAGATACGGTGCACGCCCTGCTGGACCCGCGAGGCTCATACGCACGGACGATGACGGAGGAGCCTTCTTGATGGTAGATGGGAGGGGTAGACCTGAACGACCATTCCCGTAAGAGTCGGCCGCAGCCTGTATCGTAGATCGTCGTAGTGCCTCTGACATGGTATTGGAGGAAGCGACATCAACGCGTCGCCGAAGCGCGGGGGAAGTCACGTGGTGCGTGCTGCATCCCTTCCAACTCCACCGCCGCGAGCGAGAATGGTTCAGCAAGATCTATTCGGCGGTGCCATCGTTGCTCAGCTGCCAGCCAGAATAATAGACGTATCGTACATCTTTCACGTCTTATGGTGATGTTCGATCTCGTGATTCCCCTGACAGGAAAATCCGACAAGTTCCAGATAATCAGGAGGTCTTCCTATACCCTGATTCCAATATCTCAATCGTCATCGAGGTTTTAGAACGTGTGCAAGAAACAACTGATGTCAAAGCAGTAAAGTGATCCCATTGTCCCCTGGCCATCGTCCAGATCCTTTGATTGTTTAAAAGATTTCACTTTGAAGCGTTGGCTCATGACAACGATGCCAGTTCGAGCACGATGCAGGCTCCGTATGTGATGCCCAATAGTAGAAGGGATCATACTCCATCTCCTATTGTGCTGCGCGGATCCCAACGCATCCGCAAGTTCAACACAACTACCGCGGTCGACGTGGATATATTACTCGCCCTCTTTCGTGTCCATTCTGGAGGAAAGAGTGCTGACCTGGTAGTATCCGCGAGCGTGCCCCAGGGGTTAGAAGGCAGTGAAGACGAAGGGGATGCGTCCGCTATCACGTCAGAATTCGAGTCACTAGTATCCTCCCTCCGCATCGTCGACTACGACCTCTTTTGTTGATTGCGTGTTCTTTGAGCCTCCCTGTGCACTTGTATCCCCATGACCGATGCAAAAGTTGATAACAGTGTTGGCCTTCGCGCCATACGGTTAGATGCGGATCGTACACACTAGGTTGATTAAAGACAGTCTGTTATTGCAGCACCACCGTGTCAGCAATTAATGTTGTCCGAGCCCGCGGTCCTCCGCAAGGCAGGATGAATGAAATACACCCGCCAAGGCGGTGTAGGGGCCACAGCTGTGGAGTGAACTCCCGCTCTGTCCGCTGATATAGGACATCGAATCGGATGTTCTAACTTGCACCCAACTAGCGGGTGAATGTTTCGTCCCGTTGCGACCCCGGGTGTGGGATATCCGACAGGTGATATACACAAGATCGATATAGCTTGATCAGCGATTAAAAAAAGCACTGACTCAATATGATCCCAGAAGGCTAGATAAATGACTAGGTATGTCCTGTTTCATCCAATTCTTCGGGCTCTTCCTCAATACACTCACGGACACTGCCCTTCGTGGCTTCCGCAGCGGCTTTGGCATCCTTCTTTCGTTTCGCTGATTCCTTCAGTTTCTCCCATCGTTCACGGAAGCGTGCGATCATGACTTTCTGTGTAACATTCAGATGTTATATCACGACGATATTTTCGCGCTCGTGGCTGACCTGTTTGTCGTTTTCTACGCGAGCAACTCGAAGCTCCTCTTCGAGATCCCTTATCCGTCGCAACAGTTGTGTCTCGCGGTCACGACCTGCATTAAGGGCCGCCATGGGAGCAGGAACAGGTGGAATATTGATATTGAGAGCGCCGAGATCCATTGCAGGTTGCTGTCCACCGGGTCGCTGTAAGACAAGAGAAGCGCCCATAGCCCTCTGTGCCTACAGCACGCGATTTGCTACATGAATACGATGCAACAAATGGGGTGTGAATGTGGGACCTGCCTGATGCCGCGCCATCACTATACTATCCCGCAAGAGTTGATCCTGTTCCTTGCGTAATTGTAGAGCGCGTTCGGCTTCAGCAAGTCGTCTTTGCATCTCTTCTATCTCTTCCCTAAGTGAGACATTTTCTCTCTTTAGTACCGACGTTGCCGGCTCCGGTTCGCACGGAATCAGGCAGAATGATTCCGAGAGGTCGTCACCTATCGTCCGACAAGACGGAGATGATTGATATTGAGCCAAGTTTATTGGTGAGGAGACATACCGTCATCCACCAATGCTTCCTCGTCAGATTCTTGTAGAATAGCATCTTGTTCTATACGAACAACGATATGAGTGTGGGGACGGAGGTTGGCACGACAGTGACATACTTGATTTTGACCTCCCGTCAAGCCAGAGTTTCCGAGAGAGTCTAGAAACAAACGCTTCTTCACGTTCAGTCTCGCTTCCCGGGCTCCCATCTCGCTGCAACCCCCGTTTCGCTGAGTAGCTGGTTTCCGTTCCGAGGGGGGCGGTGGTGAAAGCAACGGGCTGAGAGAGTTTGTCCAACATTCCTTCCATGATTCGCCAGAAATTATTGAATGCGTCCCCCGGATCAGACTTTTCTCGACACGAAAGAGGGGTCAATGGGTCAAGAAGGATGTGTTCACTGGGCCGTTACGTACCCGTTGTCCAAGCACCATGAAGGACTCATCAACATTATTTTGTGATTCCATCAGTCGCAACGAAGCACTCGAGAGGGGTGGTGGGGATGAAGCCGAGTAAGGAGGCCGTCCGCCACTTGAAGGCGAAGCACTGTGCTCGGCACGCGTTTGGGCGAGAGATGCTCTCTGCGGCAGGTTCGGGTCTTTGTTCTCTTCCCGTAGCTTGGCGATCCTTCGCTCGAGATCTCTTTCTGCTTTGATATGTTCGTTATACAGCATGCGAAGTGTGCGTTTCGTCTAGAGCTTAATGCTCAGGCAGAGTGCCGGGAGACGACGGAGGGGGAGTACATTACTATCGCCCGATTTCTGCTCGCACTGCAAAAAGGCCTTTGCAGCTTTTGCATGCTCTTCTGCAGCAGGGATGAACAGTCCTTCGTTCAGGTAGTCTTCTGCATTTGCCGCATGTTGGTGTGCCTGCGACGTTCTTGAGCGTGCGGACGTGTCTGACGGACGACACTCACGGTGTGCAAGGGGGAGTCTGTCGCAGACATGTTGAGTTACGGTGAGGAATCGTGGAGAGGAGAAACATGGACAAGACTACATAAAGCAACTTCTCGGGACGTGACCGTACAGTGTGAACGCTGCACACTCGCCATCTGCCCCTTCCTGATAGGACTCCCCCTCGCCGAGAGACGGCTTGAATCGTCCCGCTCGTCGTCCTCGGCATCAGATGTGTTCCGTCGGGGATGCCGAGGATGCCGAGGATGCCGGTGGGTGGCCCCGCGGGCGGTGTCTGAAAGTAGTCGACTCGGCGCCCGGCTCGGCGTGTCGTCGCTGTCGTCGTCCTTGCCAACAGCGTCAGTGAGGGCCGCCTAAAAGTCCAGTCATTGAGGCAGCCATTCGATCTCTTCCTTCCGCCAACCCGATGTCGACTCCTGCCCACCTGTCAGTATCCTCTCCTCATCTGTATCACCGCAGTACTCACACCCCAACAGCAGGAAGAAAATCAGGATAACGGGTATGTCCAGCTGCTTATCATACCATCGCTTGTCCCATAGAAAACGACGCCGCCATAGTTGTTGCCGCAGACGGATTATCGAAACGGGATGTTTTTCGTCTCCCCGACCCCTTTGCGGTCATTACCGTTGACGCAGAGCAGACACATACGACTAGTGTCATGAAAAAGACTCTAAACCCATACTGGAACGAGAGCTTCGACATGTAAGTAATAGCCGCCCTGAACGATGGGGTCTTCTCCAGCACACCTTTTCATCTCTCATTTCCATAGCACCGTCAAGGATTCCTCTGTTGTTGCTGTCCAGATATTTGACCAACGCAAGTTCAAGAGGCGCGATCAGGGTTTTCTCGGAGTTGTCAACGTCAGAGTCAGCGACGTTCTCGACCTCGAACTGGGCGGACATGGTAAGTGTCTGCTGGTGGAGCATCATTCCGCATCCCTGATAACCTCAAATTTCCCCAGAAATGCTGACCCTAGACTTGAAAAAGTCCAACGATAACCTTGTTGTGCACGGCAAGCTCATCATATACTTATCAACTAATGTCAATCAGCCCATCACCAACCCCGGACCCTCTCAGGTACAGGGCGTTACGACAGCACTAGCCGACATGGGCATGAACGAATCTACTCTCTCCCTTTCACCTGGCGCAGTCGGTCCATCTGGCAGCACCTTGTCCAGAACCTCTAGCGCACATGCACCCGAGCCAGCAACGCCGCTAATGCCGACCCATGTATCATCCTCCTCATCCGGCCTCGCTGATCAGGATCAGTTGCCTTCCCAATCCAATCGTCCCGTTAGCTCGGGTGGTACGGGGGCACTTGCAGCCGCACAGCAGTCCAGTGCCACAATCACCGCCACAGCCTCTGGCGCAGTCAATCAACAGAGAAACTTCAACCCCAATGTTGATCAGTATGGAGCACTACCTCCTGGGTGGGAACGCCGAATAGATCCCCTTGGCCGGACTTACTACGTCGATCACAACACGCGAACCACAACTTGGAACCGGCCATCCCCGGATCAATCAGTGAATACCAATAATCAGGACACCGAAACCAATGCAGCCAGAGACCAACACTCTCGTCGTATTCTGGCAGATGATATGGTTGATGTCGGAAGAGCCAATACACAAACAGGTGTCCACCGTACTGGTTCAACTACACCTCAACCTACTTCGAGCAACACCTCTGCAGCCGCTCTTGCTGCAAGTAATAACATCACTACTGCAGGCACCGGCAGTCTTCCTGCCGGATGGGAGGAAAGGTACACTCCCGAAGGGCGCCCTTACTATGTTGACCACAACACCCGCACAACCACCTGGGTCGATCCTCGTCGCCAGACGATTATCCGTGTCATGGGTCCCAATGGCCAAAATCCAGCCCTCCAGCCGCAGTCCATTTCTCAACTTGGACCCTTGCCGTCTGGATGGGAGATGCGTCTCACCTCGACCGCGCGTGTATACTTTGTCGATCACAACACCAAGACCACAACATGGGATGATCCCCGTCTTCCATCCTCGCTGGATGCAAACGTGCCGCAATACAAACGCGATTTCCGGAGGAAGCTTATTTATTTCCGCAGCCAGCCCGCAATGCGTGCACAACCGGGTAATTGCCAGATCAAAGTCAGGCGGAACCACATTTTCGAGGACAGTTACGCGGAAATCATGAGGCAGACGCCTAATGATTTGAAGAAGCGTCTAATGATTAAATTCGATGGCGAAGATGGCCTGGACTACGGTGGCCTGTCCAGGTGCGTCAATAGGCATAGATATTTGGTTGCAAACTGACCTTCTTCCAGAGAGTTCTTCTTTCTTCTCTCGCACGAGATGTTCAACCCATTCTATTGCCTGTTTGAATACTCCGCGCACGATAACTACACTCTCCAGATCAATCCCGCCTCGGGTGTCAATCCTGAACATTTGAATTACTTCAAGTTCATCGGACGCTGCCTTGGCCTAGGCATCTTTCACCGACGCTTTCTTGACGCATATTTCATCGTTAGCTTCTACAAAATGATTCTGAGAAAGAAAGTCACACTTTCGGACTTGGAGTCTGTGGATGCGGAACTTCACCGTGGTCTCACGTGGATGCTGTAAGCTTCCCGCGTACATCACCTTCTTGGGTACTTATTCGAGGTCCAGCGAAAATGACATCACAGATGTTATTGACGAGACCTTCACCACATCCGAAGATCGATTTGGAGAGCTCGTGACAATTGAGCTGAAACCTGGAGGTGCAGACATTCCTGTCACCGAGGAAAACAAGAAAGATTATGTCGAAGCCGTGGTCGAGCATCGTATCTCAAAGCGCATCAAGGATCAGTTCGAGGCTTTTATGTCGGGCTTCAGCGAGTTAATCCCGCAAGAACTAATCACGGTCTTCGATGAGCGAGAGCTGGAGCTGCTTATTGGTGGGATGTCTGAGATAGATGTGTAAGTTTTGCGTTTGCATTGCAGTGCTACTGCTTGACCTGGGCCTTTAAAGCGATGATTGGACCAAACATACCGATTACCGAGGCTACGAGGTGAACGATGAGGTCATACAATGGTTCTGGAAGTGTATTCGTAGTTGGCCGCCCGAACGCAAGTCCCGGCTGCTGCAATTTGCAACAGGTACATCGCGTATCCCTGTCAACGGCTTCAAAGACCTACAAGGCTCAGACGGTCCGAGGCGTTTCACAATTGAGAAATCTGGTGATCCATCACAACTGCCGAAGAGTCATACTTGTTTCAACCGTATCGACTTGCCACCATACAAGGACTATGCAAGTTTGGAACAAAAGCTTACGCTTGCTGTAGAGTCAGTTGATTGTTCGTTGGTCACTCGCCAGGTCGCTGACGCGTTTGCCTTCCACAGGGAGACCGTTGGATTTGGTCAAGAATGAGCTTTGTAGAAGTGCAACAAACACCCTATTTACCCCACCTTTCGCCTTTTCACATGTTTGATTCTTCATAACTGAATGACATCCTATCTCATCTGTAATGTTACTAGGACGTATTTTTTGTTGTATGGACTCGGTCTACCTAGAGCGATGCGCCACAAACCCTATCATATCCCACATTGCATGCTAAGCAACATCAGAGCGGAAATCATCCGAAACATGGACCGCTCACAATACTCACCTCACTGCTTCTTAAACGCGAATCCGATATAGATGTCTAATGTCCATCAACAACTAGTTCATTGGGAAGCCCAAATAAATTAGCTCACTAGCGGCTTCCCACTGGTCCTCATTCATCGAGCTCTCGCCATTTGCGTCCACAACTTTCATGCGCACCATGAGATCCTTGAACTCCTCTTGTTCGGAATGTTCAGTGTATATTTGGTGAAATTCTTCCTTGTAAATTGGGTGGAGGGAATACTCTGCGGCCAGACTATAACGGAAGGTATGAAAACCAGGTATCTAGAAGGGTTAGATGTTTTGAATAGACACCCAAAGCTCCAATCCGCGGCGATAAACAACGCAAGCGTGAAGATCGACGGGAGTTACAGGAAAAATAATTCCAAAGCCATTGCACAACTTCCAGGGTCAGGAAGGTAGATAGTTTCAGGGAGTGACAGGCGTAAGAAACCCACCTTACAAAGTTATCCCAGTCGACAATGTATTCTGGTACATCCTCAACAGCATCCCTGAGGAAAAAGTAATAACGGTGCCCAAAGAGTGGGCGAGATTGCCGATCTTCAAAACGGATCTTATATACAGCATTGCCAAAGGAAAGGTCGGTTGCAGAAGGTGGCAATGCATCAAGCCGTTCTCTGCGAGTGGTGTTATCCTTTCAACAAGAAGTTGAACAAGAATAGTGCATACAATAACTGATCGGCATTAGGAATGGTACCGAGAAATACCCCACCCTTGCGGAGGTACTGGCTCACATTACGAAGCATGCACCGCGCTTTTTGTGACGTCTCGAATGCATAGTGCATACAGAATTGCATCGAGACCACATCGAAAGGCTGGGCGAGTCGCTCCGGTGGGAAAGCTTTTGAGAGAGGTTCGGTGTAACAGTCAATTGCAGCGAACGCAGCGTCAAAACGCGGTTGGGGCATCGTCTGCCATCTCTCACGAGCGTGATTAACGGAAACATCAGCGATATCTGGGTACCATCAATAAGATAAACAATCAAGAAGGGGGATTAGTATCCACTCACCGGCGCAGACCAGTTCTCCAACTCGAGCTTTTGACCATTTAGTAAGGTCGCCACCCTTGCCACAACCGAGATCAAGAACCTTGCCACGCCCTCTGCCCGGTCCGGAGGATTGCGATGCGACGGAAGCAGTTAGGGCAGGGTGGGCAAAGCGCGTGATCAACACAGATTTCACCCAATTATTGAAACACTTAAGCCCAATGATGGGAGATTCCCTGCGCTGTTTGACACCGACTTCAGGACGCATATTATCTGCGTGCAGGAAAATGAGAGTGAAAGGTCAGAGTATCCCAGGAGAATTGCACAAGATACTTACAATGATTGACCACTTTGCCCACGTCGCCAGCATGCCGTTTTACAGGTAGGGTGTTGTCCGGAGATTTACTGCGTTCTCGCTTACGCTTGGAGAGAAGTCGTGCGCTAGTACCGCGTTGTTGTCGATACGTCTCTATTTCCTGTGGTGTCGTTGGGATAAGAACAGAACCCGCTGGCGTTTTGCGGCTGCGAGGGTTATATGGGATGGTGGATAGTGGTGGAGAAGACATTAGTTGGGCAGTGGGGGGACCTGAAGAGGAAGGACGAGAAGGTGCTCTCACGGGAGAGCGGCAAAGGGGAGAAGAGGGCAGGACACGCAGGGCAGAGGGGCCGGATTCAACCTGGAATGATGCACGAGATGAAGGTGGGGGATGGCGTGGAAAATGCTGCGACTTTCCATCCTCTGGCGGTGTGTCCGTCCGCGGGATGTCGAGCACTGGCAGATTGCTCCGACGGCGTAGCGACGGTGCACCCCCAAGCCTGTCCGGTTCCCCGTTCGGTGCCATCGCCGGAGGTAACGACGACACAGGCGATTGGGTGTCTGTACCCAGTAGTAGATGCGACAAGCTCGATGGCCGGGCTGAGCCTGGTGTGCGCGGCTCCTGAGGTTCCGAGTTGAGTAGAACTGCGAGATCGGTAGCCCGACGAGCTACAGTCGGGCTGTTGGTTGCTCGCGAGGAAGAAGGTCGTGACGAAGAGGAGGAAGGGATATCGAAAGAGTGCTTTTCATGTCTGTCCGAGTCTGCGTCGTGGGCATGGGCTGGAAGGGGTTTGGACTGGGACACGGGCGAATTCAGGGCTGCGTCTCGAACTGGATCAAAGGCTGGCATCTGAGAATAATATCAATCCCTGCGGCACAAAATGTTTTGATGGGCAGCGAAACATCACCCGGTGGTCTGCGAGAAGTTCCAGCGACGTTGCAAGCGCCGAGTTTAACATTCAACGTTCAAAACGTTCAACGTTGGGCCGTTATTTACTCCGGGGTCTTATGTAATACAACAAGCATGCTCGGATCAACGCCGCCTCCCAAGGGGCGTATGGGTCGGGCCATTGTTGGACCTCGAGGACGTGTCTACAACGTCACACTACGCCTTTTGAGCCACTCAGAGATGTCTGTCGTCGAGCGCTGGATGTACAATTCAATTTTGGTTTCATCCTCGGGAGCAGCGCCTCATGGCAACCCACCTTGATCCAGGCAGTGGAAGCCCGTAGCGAGTCAAGTGTCTGCGTGAGTGCGAGGTGATATCGTGAAGTGTCTCTGCGCTGTGCCTTGTTAAACTCTGGTGGCGCGTGTTAAACCTGCAAGCAACTCACCTCGAAAAACTTATTCATCGCTTTGATATCGTCCTCTGTGTTCAAATTACCAAGCGCAGCCTGCCGACGTACAGATCGTGATGGGAACATATCAAAAGAAGGCCAGCTGACGCACCGAAACAAGATCCTTGAGGGAAAAATTTTCCTTGAACCGCTCCTCGAACTGCTTCACCATCCATTCAGCCACATCTCTGGTCAAGCACGCATACGAACGCACAGTCTCAAAGTTATCCATGAAAAATCTGGCCGATCTTCGTCTTGTACTATAGTTCATCTGTTGACCTCGGAAAAAGTATATGATATCCTGATTTCTTGCTTTGTCGAGGATGAATTGTTCGGTGTTCATGTTGCACCATCTATCTTTGCTTGCACACATTGCATACCTGTATGAGATGAGATAAATGAACGCCAGGAAAAGGACGATCAGTGTACGCACATCGCAGATATACCAACCGAGGGCAGCGTACTCTGGTCCTCGTAAAGACCCTTGACGAAATTATACTCATCCGTACCTCCATGTTTCACGGCCTAGTAACTTTGAGTTCCGTCAACGAAGACATTGTGGGTACGCACATTTATTACAGCAGTTCTGAACAAATCCACAGGAATCTTCGATTCGTCGTTGGTGGTCATGTAGGCCTTGAACATTTCCTTAAGTGTGTCAACAACCCTTTTCAGGTATAACTAATCGTGCTCTCGCATTGAACACCATTGGTAACATACGCTTGATCACCAGCTGCAGCCGCCTGTCTGATTGCTTCCGTTCGGAGCTGCGAGATGTCTGCGGGCTCAGACGGTAGATACACGTAGCCAAGCCTATCCACGATTGGTTTGAAAAGATCCTAGAGAGTTCGGTTTAATAATAGGGAATAATCGTGGAACCGCGGTACTCGCCCTTCTGAACTCATTCAAACCTCGGACGATCCCCTCGGTTTCCCACCACGTTGACACTAGAAGAGTTAAGCTTTCCGCAATGCTATTCCAAACCAAGACTGTCCAGTTCACCAGCCACGTCAGTAAAACAACGTATTCCAGAGACAGAAGCACTGACACTCAATCTCATTTTTGAATATGTCCACCACTGCGAGTGCACTGCTAACGGCAGCGTGTCCAGACTTGGCAAGTGCCATAGCATCATGGACTAGCCCAATGCGATCATTGAGGGAGAAAATAGTATCACCCTCGGCCGCTTCGCACGCAATGCGAGCAAGCCGTTCCTTAGGATAAAGTACCCTGTCTGTGTATCTATAAGGAGCGTGGCCAAGAAAAGTGAACAAGCAATGCATACAAATGCCATACGTTCCGGCATTCAGTTTGTATGGTTTACTAGTGTCGATCGCAAGAGTAGCCTCACGGACAGCTAGTACCGCAGTCCGATCAACCAATGGCCTCCCTACTTTGTCTACGGTCAAGACAGAAAGAGGGATAGTCCTATGGAGGTCCATAAATAGCGCTACGCGTGGAAGCAACATAAGCGATATACCAAATAGTTTGATTATCCTCCTGTTCGGCTGGACCAGTCTCAAGGTAGCGATCTTGACGTACTTTGATTCCATCGTTCGTTTCAGTGACAGTGAGCACTGGAAAGCCTATCTATGGAATGAAATCACAGAATGACCAACGAATAGCGTCGCCAAATTTGCTGGCAGATACCTTCATAATCCAGTTCTCCATCATTTTGGAAATGTCATTTGATGTTCCATCAGGGACGCCCACGGCCACATTAATTCCGTTCCACAGATCTTTCGTGGTCGTATTCCCGTAGAGATGGTCCTTGAGATAGATTGAAACGCCTTTGAGGAAATTATCTTGTCCAACGAAGTTACACAACATTCGAAGCACTGAGAATACTTCAATCGCCACCTTGGTCATGTCCGCGAGAACCTTACCAGAGGCTGCTTTCGCGTACGACAGCGAGTCAAATATCTACAGATTATTATCAATTTTGGAGGTAACCATACACGCTTATGGAGCTACTTGGTTGATCTGATTAGCGTCGGGACATCGAACCTCGATTGGGTGAGAAGACAGCTTAGCGTCGAGGTCAAGGGCGTCATTCAAGTGATCGGTGATGAACTTGGAGTCGATCTTCCATTCAGGGTAAAGGCTAAACAAGAGTCAAACGAAAGACTGCACGTAGCGGAAGCGATCGTACCGATCTGGATTTAGATGTCACCAAAGCACGAAACGAGAAGCCTAGGACATACCGATGACAATGACTTCGCCCATCTTGATAGTATAAATATAACCTCTAAAATGTGAAAATGAACACATACCAAGGTGGCAAAGCCCTCGTTCAAATACAAGTAATCCCACCACTCCATTGTGGCAATGTCTCCAAACCTCGGTTGTGTGTAAGTACTATCTAACACCAGTACGTGTGGATTCACCAACCACATATGAGCCACTTCGTGAGATTGGATGGTAGTAATGCGTTGCTTTGTCGCCATGTCAGGACGATCCAAATCCATGAGAAACGCACTTGTTCGTCCAGTGATAAGACCCTACGGACTGCATAAGGATTAGGAGTAATGCCGACTGCTGCAGGTTATTACCCAGTTCTCCATGGCGCCGGCATCAAAATCATGCGCCTTTAAAGCGATCAACACATAGGAACCTGGAAACAAGGATGTGGGTGTCTTACTACCAGGGTGTCCAGTTTCGGAAGCGGATACTCGATGTCAAAAATTTGTTCATAGATAGGAAGTACTTTAGCCTTGACAGTGAGTGCGTAGTTGGCGCGAGTGATGACATTCGGAGTGCCTGATGAGAGTTGACAAATCGATACTGCCTGCGGTGACACGAATGCTTACCGTATATACGCAGTGGTCGAACACTTCCTGTTAGCGGACTCTTGTATGAGCTCTCCAGAAAACTGAATTTCCCGTTGGCATAAGCTACAAGATACGTTGACATCTAGCGCTGTTGATTAGCATTTAAAAACGCGCATACTCCTAGGTCATCTCACGGGTGGTGTCGTACTGAACTTGGTGACCTTCCATTGTTCTTCACTCTGTTCCTCGGTGCTGAGCTTTTCAAAAATCTTTGCAAGAGCTGCATCGTTGGAGTTGATTGTCTCAGGTTTACGTGCCTCTTCAGAAGCCACAGGCATGTTGCTTAGATTGGTAGTGTCCATGCGGGATATCATTGTCATTGTAAATCTGGCCTTGAGTGCTGGTTCATCCCAGCAAGGAAATGCACGTCGAGCAGAGGTAGGCTTGTACATCAGGCGAACTGAGACTTGTTTTTTAACATTGGTGGATCGGCATACATACCTCAAATTGCGTGAGACTGTATGTCTTCTTTCCGTCATGGTCTTCGTACGTGCACTTGTAGTACCCCACCATTTTACTGGTCAGTTCTCCCAAGAAGGCGATGGTCAAGGTAGCGACGGAGTTGGCAGGTAGCGCTGTAAGGAAGAGAAGAGTACCTCGCTCCATCTCAGAATCAAATGTCCTAGATATGTCGGCCTGATGCAACCTGAGATCATGAGAGTACAACGATATATCGGATAATTCTAAATCAGCCACGTTGAAGGTGAGAGCAGAGGTCTTTTCCTTGACCTCCAATCTGGTATTTCGTTGTGAGCATGAACAGGTCAGGAAGAAAACAAGGGCGCTCGCCTGATCTTCACAAGGCCCTCAAATATCTCCTTCTTCAGGTCAGTCTTTATGGTAAGATCATAGTGAGTCGGCTGGACATTCGGCGGCAAGCGAAAGTCGCTGCCTGACATAGTGGGAACTGATTATGTTCAGATCAGACGCAATGTGATGAAGCAGGCGTGTTTGGGGCGCCCGTTTTGTCCGAGAGTGGTTCGGTTCGGTTCGAATGAGATAAGTTCAAACCGAGGCAGAGCGAGTCGCCTGTGTCACATGTCACAGGGGCTGCCAAATCATTCGGATTTTTTATGCGTTATGGACGTGTCAGCCATGTATTCACCCCTATCGTACACATATCGATGTAGTTCTAATCCGTCCCATTCGTTGTCTTGTGGGTTCGATTGCTGGTCATCGACTGTCAAGCATTCGCGCGACGGCAAGGAAAGACCGGTTGGAGGGGAAGAAGAGACTTCGGTAATGTTTTCGCGGATATATTCTGATCATGTTCCTTCAAAACGTTCCGGAACTGTACTGCGATACCATTGTTGCATTCGATGAGTTCTTCCCAGCAGCGAGTGAGAGCTTGGCCATTTATATAGTAATCTTCCTCAAGGCGCACTAGTCCATTGAAATATTTTGCACTATAAAGCCAGGCTGTCAAGGAGTCTGCTAAAGAAGCTGAAGAGTATACTTCTCAGCGATCATGCCCTGTAGCTCATCGAGGATTTGGCGGGTAAGTTCATCCCGACCATGCTGAACATCCTTTCTGATGTTCCTGAATTTATCGGAGATACTTTTAACAATCACCTGGCAGCCTAATCAGCCACGCTAGTATACAATTCAAATGACCAGCCAGGTACAGCTTGGATTTCATTGAGCACCTGTGAGATGATGTGGACTTCAACGGATGAACGAGGAAGCACAAAAACACTCACCTCTACAATATCCCGAATTTCAACTTTGTCAGCGATTTCATTATGTAGAGGGGCTTTAATATGGGCTGCGGGTTAGGTTATTGTCTCCAGCATGCCGCAATCAGAAAATTTGTTACCCTGTGATAGCTTCGGGTTTTGTAGCGTAGTTCGCGGGGCAGTGCGATCAAGTGATCTCTGCCTCACGTCTGCAGCTCTTATTGGCATTCTAAGCGGAGAACGGATATTACTTTCAGAAGGTGACGACCGACCACTTCGCCGCGGAGGCTAAATTTTGGTCTCTCGTTCCCGCACGGAAAGAGCACGAGACTGACCTGGGTGAAGTGACTTTCGTCCCGGATCCCGCTTTTTTGTCTGGTCCATACTCGATAGGGGATGCGAAGGTAACGCATCGGCGACTATGTCGGGGGAATGAGACAACGGCCATTTCCTCCGTGGCGACGCAGTCCGATTGACCGGAACTTCTGAAATACATTTGAACGTCTACCTCCGTACGCGAGGGATCAACGGACGCATTGTGGAGTTCGCTCTTCTCTCGAATCGGAGAACTGTCGATGGTAAGATCAATAGTATCGATCCTCGTTCGAGGTGTTGATTCCATGATCGATCGGGATCCCTGCCAACGATGAAATTCTGGTCTGTCATAGAGGAGCTGGGTTAATTACCTCCAGGGGATCCTTGCTCTGTATTAAGGGGGCTGGGGATTCAACGACTTGCTGAATCCGGCTAGCATCCTTGTCTACCATGTGTAGACTGGGCACGAGACGTCGGTTACCTATAGCTCCCTCTCTTTTGGCACGGACCTGCTCTTCTACGACGTGCGTCGTATATGAAGAGGCTTGTTGGTCCTCCCGTGGCTCTTTGGCTGCTTGGTTCGTTTCGCAGCGGAGGATATTGCTGGACTACCAACAGTAATCTCCTGACGTCAGATGTGAACCCAAAAAGCTCACCTTCAGCATCTCTCGAGGTAGGTGTGTCTCTGGGGTGGCACTCTCGATACCCTCCAGTTCCACTAACGGCTATGTAGCAGCGGGTGTTTCGACATCGCACAAAACTGCGAAAGTTACACTACTCACTGCATAATCATTGGTCTTCGGTAAAGGGATTTCCTAATCAGAGTTAGTATAAGAACTGGGATGAATGGTGTGCCATGACTGACCTTAGTACCAGTGTCCCGCAAAATAGCGGTGGCTAATTTCTTGCGTCTCATCCTACAAGTTGACTGACCGTCTGATGGTTCATCTTGTTGGGTCTTGTGATGCAAGACGTCGTGCCGAGTTCCGCCCGTTGCTGTTATCTGCCTCTCTTTAATCCTCGTTGATCTACGTATCCCTCGGCAGGTTGACTTGAGTTCTGGCAGTTCATCAACATTGGTCGTCGTCGGCTCGGTATCGGGAGATCCTTTATCCATCTTAGTATGTTTCTTCACCGTGGAAATAGAAGTGGCAGTCAGTGAATTCTCGTTGGACTTGACTTTATTCTCCTTCACTCTATGTCCATTATCACGACTCTTCTTGCGTGGAGGCGTAGATTCATCGCCAACTTCAATCGCAGTCTTGCCTGCGGACTCGATGGTTTCCCTTTTCCGGCGATTTCCAGCAATCTTGGGTGGGATGCTCGCGTCTGTCGTGATCTCGATAAGATGATGCCCATTCTGGTTAGCACCCAAGGACAGGGCAAAGTGTCTGGCATGCTGTCCGAGTCCATCTTCTACAGGATTGGATGCCGTCGAGGACTTCCCTGCAGAAGCGGTCATAAGGATCGTGTCGGAGAACCCACGCCCACGAATACAAGTACTTTCAGTTTGTCATGCTAGCGAGATCCCAACAGACATACCGTCATATACTTCGATGCTAGTTGTAGCAAGGGGAGTATTATTCGACAATGGTTTTTGGGAAATATTGATCTGAGTGCTAGACGACGAGCCAAATATCGGGGAATCCGAGGCCAATGGCAATTTCTCGATTTCAGATGATACCTGAGGCGTTCTTTCTGCAGAGTCCCCGTTTTTCCAGACTGACTTAGAGGATTCTCTGATTCCCATATCAGAGGCAGCATTGAAATCCTCACTCATCCGTATGCGATCGACCCTCTGTTGTGTTGGTTCTGATTTGTGATTGCAAGGTGTAGATGCTCCCGTTTGGTCGACGATCGCACCGTTATCATGCTCGAACTCGGAAATTTCTGAAACTTCATCGTTTTCGTCAGATGGTTGTGTTTCTCTGGTTGAATTCCCAAGTGAGAAAGACAACTTGATATCCCGGATGGGCTTTGATGCCCCATTGGCTGGTGAAACCAGTCTAGCGGCTGTTGGAGTGGAGGGGACGTCTTTCGCCACTGTGGACTCAAGATTTTCTGGAATTACATTTTTGTCCCAGCATGCAGGCTCCGGATTGCCTGGAAGAGCACAGCCCGAGTCTTCAGCTCCGAACGCGGGGGCGGCCTCGGACATAGTCGAATCTGCAACATCCGGTTTGTAAACTTCAAAGGTAGTTTCATCAGCGAGAGAAAAGCAAGCAGGCACCGGACCTACCTTCATTAACGTGTTGAATTTTACCCTCAAAGCTTGCAGTTGGCGATACTGGGGAACTATCGTCTACGAATCTGAATCCCGAACCAATCGAAATACTCTTGCGCTTTTTCTGCACTCTCGTTAACGGATTTAGAAAGTTCAATTTTCCCTGAGATCAATGAGTAGGGTGGCTATCTTTCAATCGACATCCTTACCACACCACGCCGTCGTAACGTCTCCATAAATCTGCCTACAATGTCGTTCTGCAACAGAAACTTTGCGTAGAGCTGGCTTCCATCGAGGAACTTCATTGCGACATTAGCAACTAACGGCGGAGACGCCAGGTAGACCATAATCAACACGCTTCCTTTTGGGACGCTTTGCTCCGAGTTATCCAGCGTGATTGCGCTGATGTGAGAATATGGAATTTGTAGGCTCTCACATAAATCATCCTATCAAAAAAAGAGTTGTGAGATAGACACGATCACAGGTAGTCAAGGGGAGGCGTGCATTTTCAGTGACGATATTCGCAAGGAAAACCTGTTTATCCATTATCAGCCTGTCGGTGGCAAGCGGCTGGGGGAAGACACGTCCACAGACGTCTATCTCGTCGATAGAAAAGGGTTGTGGGCTGAGAATGGATATGTTAGTGTTAAAGCCTCGTCGAATCATTCACTAACTATGTAATATCGCTCCTTGCAAGAGCGTCAACGATTTTAGCAGCAACATCATCCCAGTGCATGGTAGAAGTTGTTTTCATTATATCGAGCAGTTCTGCACTGCATTTGAATAGCTTCTGGGAACCCAGAACTTCTTTCAAGAACTTGACCCTTCCAAGTTTTCCTTGGAAAGTATTATGAGTGGGAGGAAGAAGTCTCACAAATAACATCAAGAGCGCTTCGAGGAGCAGGTAGTCTAGTATAAAGCCCGTGAGCACCAACTTGTGTCTGAGAGTGGGTAAACAACCACCTCTTGTTCTAGCTATAGCAGACCCGAGTCGTTCACTGTTAATGGATCTTCAGACTCGAAGTATACGCAACAAAAAAGAACAGGTATCACCCGCCCAGTGTAGCACTATATCGAAGCGTGTTCTGAACAGCTATTTGTCTGGCAGCCACTTCTGTTAACACATTGTACGCCTGGGAAGAGTGACTTGGATTAAGAACATAACGCATATATGCGGCCCCTTTCAGAATTATTCCACTCACGGATAAGCAAAGCGGCACACTAAGCTCTGGCAGTCCTCGACCGGAATCAGGGAAGAAGAAGTCGCAAATGATGCCACACAAAAGTTCCCAAGCGATATCGCCGGATCCGAGATAGCCTGGCTCGTCTAAATGACACTGGTCTCAGTATACGAGATGCACACACCACCATCCCTCTGATCCAGGAAATCCTGTGGAGAACGTCAGTTGTCCAGGCTTCTGTTGGTTTTGCCATGATCTCACAAGGACACCGGACAAGATGACCTCTGCAGTTGCATCCCACGCTGTACGTAACCTCTCGTCTTCAATACTGTGCGCGTCGCAAAGCTTTCCTAATACCGTGGAGAGGATAAAAGAGGAAAGTTGCAATGCTGGCTGGAGGCAAGCATTATATAACGGAAGAATTGGCTTGCGAAGCAAAGCACAAAGTTTTCGTATCATCTGTACCGAAGGGGACGATGAATTCTACATAGAGTGGGTTAGACGTGGGTTACGATAGCTCATGCGAGCATACCAAGAGGACCAGACAAGATGCAAGGTGGTTGAATTCATCATGTACATGACTTTCGGCGCCTTTCTTGTGCAAGGCTGCTCTGAGCGCGTCAACAGCTTCTGGGATACCTGGCATGCCGAATAGTTTCTCCAAAAGACTCAGGGTGCAAGTGTATGGTATAAATGAACGAATGGAGATAGACTACTTCGCGCCAAAGTCACGTTGGCTAATCACGTGATTCGTGATTTTAGTCATGTGACCAAGACGCGGAGTTCCAAAGGATATAACGCGTTCATTGTGATGCTGCATCAGCGCATCAACCCGGAACTGTGGCAACCTTTCTTCAGGTTGATACCCTCTTGCGTTGTCTCATTATAGATGGAATCCAAAGAAGGAGACATAAAACCAGCCGTTCCAATGGACGACACCCCTGACAATAGCCCAATCCCGGGGGTTGGCAAGCTCAAGCAATCACGATATGAAGATGTATGGCCAGAGGACGTGCACGCCGCATTCATGGAAGGTTTGTTCTGCCTCCTTTTGTAATATAATGTTCTACGATAACGACTAGCTGTTGCCCTGTACCCACCAATGGGCAAGCGGCGTCTCAAATACTACCGAGTATCTACCTACGGAAGCGAGCATCTATCGGACAGTAACCAAGCCAAGTCGTTTGGACGCTGCCAGCTTATTCAATCATATATATTGGAGAAAACTGGCAAGAATCGTTCGAGGAAGCAAGTCTCCAGTCATCTCCAGAGACTGAAAAAAATTCACAAGGACAACCCTGCTAGTTGGTCCCGCATCATAGTTGTCACAAGTTGAGCCTGTTGATCTCTTTCCTAGTGCGCCCCCTCTTCTCGGAACGTTCTCAGCCTCCCCCGGAACCTTGTTCTGCGCCACAAGTCGCAGCTATACCCCCTCCAGATACCTTCGCAGACATTTCGTTCGGTACATGTCACCTGAAAAGCGATTTTGACCTTACGATCAATCTCCAGAAGACGGATAGCTCCTCTGTATTCTCTTCTGCCTCGGAAACATTATCTCTCGATAGCGGCCCCTACAACGCGTTTGATTTGACAGATTTCCACGATCAACCTTCCCTTTTCCCTTATAAATTTCTTTCCTCCCAACAAAGTCCGACTGGTACCCTGCACTCTGCGCCTTCTAGCAGAGACTACATTTGCGAGCTCCAGGGCTCGTTAATATTCAAAGATGCGATGGATGGAAGGGTTGAGGTCCCGGCCGGTCCAGTACTCAATACATCTGCACCCTCGATATCAATGCGCCGCCTTCCTTCGAAGCTTCCTATACAGGGTCGACAAACGGATTTAACAACGCATTTTTCTCGTGCACTCCACTCTCCTGTGTTCCAACCGACGCAACAGTGGATTTCTCGCGATGATTCGATGGACCCTATCTCCCGCAATTCTCCCTTCACCGCGGCTCAACTAGCGTTTCATACCTTTCAGGTGATCTCACAAGATAAGCATCGAGTCGACTCTGGTCTCGGATCTGATTGGATGTGGCCACAAGATCCAGACATGCCTTTCGACCTCCGAGAGGGCACCATTGGTGAGCTGTGCCTTCGGTACCCTCCAGCAATATACCATTGTGATCCCACATGTCCGGAAATGAGGGTCAGCTCTCCTGGGATCGGTTCTCCACCCGAAAGCGAGATATCACGACTTCCTGATAGGGTTTCTTACTCTGCGGTTACCAGTCTCGGGACCATGTCCAGGAGCGCCTTGAATGGGAGTACGATTGACTTCCTCGGACAGGCCGTACCCGAATCGTCCGAAAACGTTGCGCCGCCTCTCGTTATCAGACCCACACCTATATATCCGATCTCATACGTTCACGCCAACTACATGCCAACCCCAAGTCTTCCTCCGTAGATTCTCAATCAACATCCACGCATGAGTCATGACAAGCTCAGCCCGAACATTCCGACAAGAGTACTTTGTATTAGCGTTTTACTGTCTTTGTGTCATCCTCGCATGTCCTGTTTAGAGTATATGTAGCTTTAACCTTGGTACGCATACGAAGACCTGTAATAATTGTGTGTGGGTTGTGTACATACTATATAGAAATGGAACCTAATTATAGCCTGATGTAGTCATTGCGACCGGCTTCGTCATTACACCTGTCACCGCTGTCATTGGGGATTTCAGTGTGCTACTAGGTCTTCTTCTGGTCGCTGGCTTTGACAAGCAACGATGGAACCTCGCAACAACGCTGGACAGGCTCTACCTCCGCGGAAGGTATGGCACCCTCGCACTCGGACTTCAGTGGCTGAACCTTGACGCCTATAACCACCACAGTGGCGGTCGAGGATCAAAAGGCAGCAGTTGCGAAAGGTCAGTTGTTCATCTTTCTTTGTTTAACATCCTGAGTAATTTTCCCAGTACTCCTGGTTGCCGGACGTCCTGCGAGTGAAAGGCAGTGTACGTCAACAGCTTTCAATGCAGCCATTTTCACGCGTTCAAGGTAGACGTGCAGATCATACCACAGATTATCGGGCCCGTCTTCACAGTCACGGTTTTCTCCGTGATGGTCGTATGGGTACGGTCTCAGGGCAACAAGATCGAGCTCACGAATTCTGTGGTTCCTCTACTTTCCGTCGTGGTGAGCAGGTTATTCGTGGTCAGATAAAATCCCTGAAAACTGAGCTTCCCAAAGGTTGGCCTCATTCTGGTGTTTAGGTGAGTCACTGCAATTGTCGCCTGCATATCATGGATGACTGAACGCGACATGCATCAGGAACAGGTATGTCTAACAATTGGAAGTACGTTGGTCGAGATTAGAGTACGCTAACCTGTCCGTAGTACTTCTTACGACCGTTACTGGGAAGGCAGGAGATGTTTTTCGACTCTCACAGCTAACGTATGACGTTATATGCTACACGTATCACCTATCTTACAATACATACACCCTTAGGCTCGCAACCTCTCTCGCATGATTTGGGTCAATGTTGCCCTTCCTCCTGATAAGAGTAGTGTAGCCAGCACCCAGGCTGAAGTCCCCAACTCCATATCAAATCATGATCAGGTTAAACAACGAAAGATCGAGGTATTGAGGTATTGTCTTGGCTTTGTCTATGCAGTGAAGCACTATGTTCGCGGAGAAGATGGACCGGATTACCCTGACCTACGCGGATTTCTTCCGCCCCATCTCACTTTGCACGGTCCCTCCGTACCGTCAAATACAGTAATGCAAGGTTCTACTTCACATACCGGCATTGATAACGCGCGTTTTACGGGCGCTGCAAAGAGGATCAAGCGAAAACGCAGCAAGAGTGCAGACGCGAAAGCACATGCTCCTGATGCCAGCACACCTCTTCTCAGTGATTCCCCATATGCTAACCTCGAACCGATACCACTTCCTTTAATGTTCGTATTCTAAAGAGTTGTTGTCCTCATTCACTTATATCCTTTCAGTGTTGCCCATGAAATCTCGAGCGCCATATTCAGGTTCAAACGCGAAGGTTTGCTGGAGACAGTCGGCCCCGCAGGTAAGATTGGCATTTGACTCTGCATGCATAAGGCCTAAGCATACTTCCATGGCTAAGGAACCAATGCCCTGAATGGATTGCAAGTACTGTCCTCTGTTACTTGTTGGATACTGAAAATGCCTCGGCAGGGTTCAGTCTATGGTCGATCAGATGACGTGTATGGAACGGATCGCCAATTCGCCCATCCCTCCCTCTTGTTGGTTCCTTGTGTCATCTTATCGCGCTTCTATCTGACAGCGCGTTCGCAGATGGAATTCACCTTAAACAATGCGTGACATTGTATCTTTTCGCTCTTCCTTTCACTCTCATGGATGATTTGGGGTGGATGACAATCCCAATCGTTACCGTAGTCGCATTCATGTTGATGGGCATTGAAGGGATCGCAGACGAAATCCAAATGCCCTTTGGTGAGCTTATTCCGGATATCGTCTCGTGTTTTATTAACCGGCGCGGATCGATAGGTTATGACTCACAGGACCTACCACTTGGTGAGTGTGCTCCAAAGATGAGCGAATCATCTTACGTAATTCGGACAGATACTTACTGCAAAGATCTGAAGGAAGAAGTGGAGTAAGTACACAATAATGTGTGCGAAGCTCGGCAGCTTACTCGACCTGCACAGATATATGTACGAGAGACTAGCGGAAGGTGGTCCTGGTACAAACGAATCCGATGATGGGGAGGGGGACGATTGACCCATTTGTCCCCTTGGTGTCACTTACTATCCCACCATATAGCCAGTTTGCATTGACACGAATTTCGCACTGGACAGTATCTACTTCTCCCAAAAGATCATAATATGGATTGAGAAAGTCTAACTAAACTCGGGAGTACAGAACTCTCCTGGACCATATGGCTACGAACAACGAATGAGTAAATTGAGTTTGCCCGGGCACATTAACAGACCTTGGATGTCAATGCAGTCAACCCAGCAGAGTTTTCGCTGGTATGACGCCCACTCTGTGGTCCAGGCTTGGGCTTTTCACCTTTTGCAAACGCATCAAGCACCTTCTTGGTAGTTGCTGGAGTGAGATCCTCCTATGTCTGTGATCAGTATATAATCTAATATCCAGATGTTGTGACCGACATAAAAGTCGTCGTTGACAACCATCATTGGTGCATTACTGCAAGCACCCTGACATTCTACTTCAATGACGGTAAACTTGCCGTTCCTAGTTGTTGCCCCAGGTTTAATCCCGCCAAGATGAGAACAGACAGTATCAAGAATTTCCGTTGACCCACGCAACACGCAAGGCGTGGTGGTACAGACCTGGACAAAGTTCTTGCCAATCGGCTCGCTAGACACGCTCAACAAAACCACTCAAAGAATTCAATTATGACAGATCGACGCACCGGTTGAACATGGTATAGAAGGTAGCAACCTCATATACACGCATCGGTGGCATTTCAAGGAGCTTTGCCACGTAGTTCATGACGCTAATGCTTGTCCATCCTTGGTTCTGTCGCTGACCAAGATCGAGGAGGGGGATAACGGCGGCTTTCTTGTATTGTGGAGGATACCGGGATATGATTTCTTCCGCTCTCTTCATGTTGTCTGAGGTAAATTCGAATGGTATCTATTTTCAGATACATTTGAGTAGATGACTTGGCACAAAACACAACCCGCACACCTTTGGGTTGTTATAGTCGGTGTCCCGGTGCTAGCACGGATCCTTGAGCAGAGAATCCCACGCGTTGCAAAGGTAACTGACCACAAACAACGCGTCTGAACGCCTTGAAAATGACGTAGAGATACATCTCCGAGTCACTGTAGGCCGCAGAGCAACTGTGGACGTCAAAAGCCTAGTGGAGAACATGAATATGGTCGCGGGACACTCGAAGCTCAGCTCAAGGACGAGCCACTAGTTATATTCCCACGTTCGTTAGTGCTACTACATCCTGCCGAGTGTGGGTGAACGTTTAAAACCAAGCGATCCGCTGGAATGAAGCAATCGTGCAACCAAGGTATCGATTTTATTCTTTAGCTGACGTCCACCATCGAGCGACGCCATTTCGCAGTAATTTGGTCGACCTTAAGAAGCACACCAGCAGTGGCCCTTCGTAGCTCGACTTCGTGTATTCCACCTACTCCCGTCACCCGAATACCGCTCTCGAGCATCTTGAATACCTGGCCGGCCCACTGTTCCGTACCGATCAATAGCGCAGTGTGGTCCAGGCCGAGCGAGCGGCCACCGTCTAGCTCGATGCAGCCATCAAGAACAACCAGTGCCAGGTTGAGAGCCGATGTAAGGACAGAAGCTTCTTTACTTTTGCGACCTTCTGGCGAACCGTCCTTGTCTTCCAAATCCCCACTTACGGGTCTAGTGATTTGCCTAGAGCCTACGGTGACCGCCAGCTCCAGAGTGTTTGGTGAAATCAGGGCAAGCCATTGCGGTGCATTCTGGGATGCGTGTACGAGAATCGTCATGGTGCTCAAGAAGACTGACAGGATAACAGGGTTTAAGATAAGACCTGTCCCAGCACTGCGATATTGATATAGGATGTCACGCTGCGCTGTCCGTTCCTCTCTCGTTTGCTCGTCTCGAAGAAAGACCCAGAACCGGTTGATAAGGGGCATAATAAACCATTCAGCAGCAATGCTTGTGAAGGAAAGCATGCCTGGTGAACGTTGCGCGGAGGGGGTCGGGTTTTTGTGACTCGCTGAAACTACTTCAGTGATCCTTGGGGGTTTTCGAATCCGCAGCTGTCTTTCCCGAACGATGTCAGGTACTCTGTCCGCCGTCAGTTCCTGACTCCTATCAATGGCCAATTTAGTAATGCCCTCAAGAAGAGGCTGCAGAGCATTTTTAGAACTCGTGGCCGAATATTTTTGATGCAGTGCCGGCGGCAACATTTTGCTTGGAAAGGTGGTCCGTTGGGTCGCAAGCGGTTGTAGAGCTTGTGAATAGGTGGGAAGTGATGCTAATTCTCTGGCTCCGAGTGCCAACGCATTCAACATTACTGAGCGTTGGTCGGATGAATACTGATTTTTAAAAAACTCCTCAACGATGCACCTGCTGCTCCTCAGGGAAGGGTGCATTCGGAACAGACAAGAAACGTACTGAGCTGAGATTCGGGGACAACACGCGACCAACGCTATCGCGATGCGTTGTCTCTTGTTGTCAAAATCGTCAAGATCGAATTTATTGTTGAGAGAGATAAAACCGTATACAAGATTGGCAGCATTCTCCGCTACACAGAGGGTGAGCAGGCTGGTGTTATGACAGGTCAAGTGAAACTTACGTAGCTCTGTTCCGTAATCACGCTTCCTGCGGATCAGTTCCTCACCGACATTGAGGGCCATTTCAACCCTATCTACTTCCTGGTTTTGCTCGGACCCACTTCCATTGTTCCGGACGAGCTGGCCTAACTGAGCCAAGTACATAGGACGAGGTATTTTCTTTTGACCAACGCGAAGCGTGGGATCTCTTTCAATCTCCTGTAGCTCCGACGGCAAGGGTGAGGGTGACAGGGAGCGCGGGGACGGCTGAGAAGCATAGCCAGTCAAAGAATCATCTGAATCGTAGTCAGGAACAAGTTGGGTTAGTGTCCCAGTTTCCGCGACGGATCCTTGACGAGTGGCCGTCATCAGCATTGCTTCCGCGGTCAGACTATGGCCCAATGCCCCATCGTCATCTTGAGCGACATCTTCATGTAAAGATCCAACGTCGACATCTCTTTGGGAGCAAAGTTGCCTGAGATGTCTAGCCCAAACTCGACCATCATCATCTCCTTCCCAATCATCGAAGTTCAGGGTTTTGCCGACTCTGCTGGCCACCGTCTCAGCAACCAACATACCGCACCGGCGCACGCTAGCATCTGGATGGCTGATGTAGACGCCAATCGCAGAGAGCAAGGAAGAGGAGTGTGCAAGTGATGTCACTTCATTCGAAGACAATGGGAAATGCGTTATAACAAGAAGGAGTAACGTGGAGACATCTGAAAACATTCTCGATATGATGACCTACATATTCCACAAGTGAATACCTACATTGGTGTCGAGAAAGCAGAGAATGCTTGACGTGTTCGGAAGCACTCCACTCATCGACGAGGCAAGAAAGAAAGGCTTCTTGTACTAAATCGTGGAAGGTGTCAAAATCCACCATTTAAGACTCGGAACGTCCGCGGACATCACCTTGCGAAGATTGTGTACCGCTCGCCAACCAGCACACAAAAACCCGAGAATGATTTTCGCTCCAAGTTCGAGTCAGGATTACGGAGATCAAGTTACTCCAGAGATCATCGTGAGGGCCAACATTGCCAACCACGTCACATAGAAGGGCGGCTTCGCGACACACGGTGCCCCTGTCACGAGTAGATGTACCTAATGTCGATTCCAGAGATATAAGGGAAGAAAACAGGGACGCAAGGACAGCTTGTTGCGCCAGCACAGAGGGCAATGACATTATTATGTGATGCCAGAGTTTCTGGTAAGACTTGTTTTCCCTATCTTGGAATCTATGTCGGAGGGAAGGTAATGTAGAGCGAAAGAATGAAGACTGGGAGGGGGGCAGGTGGGCTGAGCTTGGGAATGCCCCGACGTGCACAAGCTTTGAAAAGAGCTGTATGATAGGGGATAAATCCTCTGCAGATGCGGAACATGTAAGAACTCAAGGGCCAAATACTTGGTAACAAAATACTAGCCTGCGACAGCACGCTTGGATAAAGTATGGATGAGAAGCTCGGTTTGCACGCTCAGGTTGTTGTAATATTCAGGCAGGCCAAGAGCAGTCGGAATACCTTGCCCTTTGAATGTGTTGGCCATTTTTGTGGGTATCGCAAAGATATTCCGGAGGCAATCACCCCAACAAGCAGACCTTCTCGCTGGGTCAGGGATGGTACTTACCGCATGGAAGAGTCTATCGATGGGATATTCCTTCGCAAGTCTTAGTAATAAGTCCACACATCGTCGATGTAGCGGAAGGGAAAGTATCGTCGAGTACGCGCACAAGGCCACATCGCCAGCAGGAGAAGGATTCGAGAATGCACCAGGACAAAAGTACTGCAGTATCAATGCAGTACAGCCCTCCTCCTCCAAAACCGTTTCCCATGTGGGCAGTATCGACACCAGCAAAGCGCGTTGGATCGATGGAAACACCTTGGCGATGTCAACGGTCACGTCCTCGCTGGGCAACGAGTTGAATATTTTGAATTGTGGAGGCAACAAGTTCACTCTGGCGAGCGGCAGACACAGAAGCGAAAGGAGTGTCTGGAGTTCGGTAACCTGGGCCTGGAGTTGGAAGAGAACGTCTTGCAAGACTGTTTGTCGTGGATGATTGAGAGACATGACTAGGCGTCGTCGTCTTACCCATACTTGGGGATGAATCAATGATGTATCGAAGTACTAGCAAATACTTGTACACAAGAAAGCACAACACTACTACGAGTAATACAGTCTACTGTGTTTTCTTCCCAACCACCCCGAAAGCTCCGTTGGACATCACTCGGGCAACCTCCCCAGTCTGAACCCAATCTTGTTCATCTGCCTCCGTGCTATCTGCACCCCCCAATGAATATGTCCCAACCGGCGGTCCGCGCACGAGAAGCTCCCCTTTGGGGTCGTTGCCTCTTTCAATCGCCGCATCGTCCACGCCAACAAGTTTGACTTCGACGTTCACGCTTGGGGCTCCGACATGAGCTAGTCCACCTTCTGTTGAAGGTAGAGACTGGAGATCGAAAGCATGTGTAGCGAAAATAGGGCCGCTTGTTGACGCATGGATATGAGTGTTAACGAGTGGGACCGAAAGTGCAATCCGCGCGGGTGTTAGTGCATCATTTGGTAGCGGACCTAGAGATCCTCAGTTTGTGTCAATATCATGTCGAGGATACATTGAGGAAACAATCACCCCCGCTGACGACAACAGCCTTGAGCGTACTTGCCATGCGTCCCATAACATGTTCTCGAGCACCATCAAATACCGCACGGTCCCACAAGCTCTCCTTGCTCACAAATCCTTCGGCTAACGCTGCTAACTTGTGCCTCCACACAACAGGAAAAGCAAATGACTTCTTGGCATGGAAGAGCACCGCGGTTGATAAATCCTGCAGGTGGTCAGGATGAGCGAACAGTACCGTGGGCGGCGGCATAGGGAGCTTTAACGTAGAAAGCACGTCCTCGGCATTGCGCGGTAAATCACTGGGCTCGATGTTAGGATGATAATATATGCGAGTCGAGTTACAAGTGGTGAAACATGCACATTCATACAACGCAGTGTATGCAATGGCTCGACCGAACGGAGTACTCAGAGAGTGCGCGGAGACGATAGTGTCGAGGGTGGACAGTGCTATGGAAGGTGGAAACAATGCTCTCATGGCTGTGACGCCGGATGTGAAATTCGAGTGGGTAAAGCGTACCCCTTGCAGGCTTCCGGAAGGTGCTTCGAAGAAAGCAAGCGTAAATGGATCATCGGGGCCTAGAATGAAAGTTCGTGAACTGCAAACCTGTTTGAAAGAGACAACTTACGGACTGCTGGGGGAGTAGCTGCATTGGCTACTTGGGCGCCATCGGCCTCCACCTGGGCCCAGGTCAAAATTTGAACCTCATCCCCCGCTTTAGGTCGGACGTCAATGTCCGTTCGTCCTACTACGATGATCTTGTGGTCATGTTCCTTCGCGTCATAGACAAGTTCAAGGAGATGGGGCAAGAAATCCGCGTCAACAATAATGGCGGAAGGGGGTTGGATCTCTAAAACACGCGAAAGAAGCTTCCGTGAAGCCAAGGTGATAGAGACTATAGAGTGCTTGGCAAGTGCAAGATCAGCGATGATAAATTCTGAATATGTTCATGTTAAGTTGACGAGTTGATGGGGAAGTGACAAAAACAAAACACACCGAGGCTATCGTTCAAAAGCAGCAGCACATTCGATTCTCCAGGGAGAAGCTGGGAAATGCCAGCACCGAAGGCAGCAATGCGTTCGTTAAGCCTGGCATTGGTGATCTACACGGTACAGCAGGCCGGCGCTTCAGACACGTGCATTATCGCCGATGTGTCACTCACCTTGGTTGACCAGAACGTCCTCGGAGATTCCAATTGGGACTTGACAAAGTCATTGACCAAGTTCGCGTCTTTGTCAGGTTTGACAGGAAACTGCACGACTGCATGGAAGGACCAGCGCGCAGGTCAACGAAAATGGTGACATACCCTGCCCATAAGCCCAGTGCCATAGTTTCTATAGATGGCGCTTTCAGAGGGATGTCTGACGCGGCCAACGTCGCTCTGTCTCCCTAGAAGGATGGGGTGCACAAGTGGTTGTGGTTTATACAGACTCTGGAGAAGAAACACGGATACGCCAATAAAACCCAGGAGCACCGTCAAGTCGTCGGTGACGAGGTAGTCAGCAACCGACATGGCTTCGTTGTCTTCTGCGAGGGATGAGGGAGCGAACTAGGGGGCGGTTGCCGTGGGTATTTAACCCTGCTTGGCTGCTATCACCGCCGGCTCAGGCGCTCAAGGCGGGGCGCTCGTGATCGCAGGGCAGGGTCCATTCATCACATCACTCTTGTGAGTCACGCATCGTATGAACCTCTTCCTGTCGCTGAAACCAGCCGACATGGTCCACTCCATAGCCAGCCGGTCGTGTTTACCCCGCAGTGGCCAGATTTTTGCCATGTCGTCGTCAGCGTGGCACTGTCCATGGTCTCGCCACCATCATACTGGCCTGAATCTTGCGCGCCTCGAGGGCCATGTCGTTTTCCTTTGCCAGAAGGGGATCTGTCTGCTGGTTGACTCGCTGCGCATCTTATCCCGTGATAATGGTCACGTGACACTGTCACCTGCAGAGCATGGAACAACGGGGAAAGGGTCCAGTCGCTTCGCACATCCGCCTTGGACTGCGATGGGCGCCGCAGCAGAAGTCTGGGCATTGGTTAGTGCCTTCTACTGGCAATTTCCCCCACTGGTTGAGTGTTTACAGTTGTTGATTCAAGGTACTGTCTATGAATGCTGCCATTACATATCAGCTGAGTTGCACTATTGTGTATGAATGATTTCTTGCTTTCACAAGGTTGGTTTTCTGAGTGAAATTTTTGAAAATCTCCTGCTACTTGGTATGCAGGCCTGTTGGGCAAGGCAAAGTTGGCCCCTGAGTAAGTGGGTGAGCCTGCCAAAGGGGTAAATTGCTCTCTGTGATGCATTCTTGGTTTATTGTCACTCTAGACCAAGAAACTTCCTTTGAAACATTCTGCAATGATGAAAGCTAGGTAGACAGTGACAAAGTTTCCCATTTCCATCACCAAGGTCAAAGTGTCTTCTTTCATGGAAGAACAGCCTTTGAAAACAATGCAGCAATCAAAAAAAATATTTCATAGGCAATGATAGCATGTGCTGTACTTGCTTTGAAGAGGAGAGCACCAGGATATCAATTCTGGGTATTCACTGGTTCAATATTACTGTTATGAAGACTAGGACTGTGACAAGGAGGGTGGAGAAACAACAAAGTTTTTATGATTTGGTAAAGTATATCCAAGAAAGTCTGATTATGTGTTCTGGCTCCCACACTTTTCTCACATCACAACCACTGGCTTCCCAGATAGTCCAGATCTATGGAGTGGTTCAATGTTATCAACTTGAAGATGACATATTGCCTGTTGACCATGGCTCTGCACCCTTCTATGATGTTCCTAGTATTAGGATATGTAGATTTCCATCCCTGCCCCAATGACATGATTGCCTTTGTTTGCACTTGGTCTATAGTTGTATTTGGCTTATAGGCAGCTGCGGCTTGAATGATGGCAGGGGCATAGGCGCTGAGAATTCTCAGCATCCTGAGAACACAAGATGACATAGTGACTCGTTAAGCCTAGGGGTATGCGGCTGTCAGGAAGCGAGGAAAACGTCCGAGCCTACTGCTTCCGTCATGTGTGAATACGCTATCTTTGGGGAGGGCTATTGTCCCTGCCATTTGTGCGCCTGGCAACATGCAGCCTTATAATCTATCAGCTGTTTGTGGGCAACGACTGAACCAAACAACAGTAAAATGATCGGGGAGGTGGGTGTGATTACGTGATTATTACGTGACGTACATACGCAGCAATTGTTTTTTGAATTTTGATGGATTCGAGTAATTTTGGGTGTCACGTCGGGCTCGTTACCTTCCATCCTCCCTTTCTCTTTCACCATCACCATCCCGCTATCCACTGACTCTGTTTACCCTGCTCCTTATAATCCTTCTAAAAGCCTTATATATCTTTCTACCGTTGTTGGTCGGACATATCGAACTCCGCGCGCGCCAATAGTAATGACAAGCCAGTCCCTCTGACACATATCTTCAAGACCCCAGTTGCCCAATGCATCCACCCATCCAGCAACCATCCCCTCACCATGCCAACTCGTCTCAGCACAACTATGGCACTCGTATTCGGAAGAATTCTGTCCTCAAACCGAGTGCACGCTTGAGACAGTCTCCCTCTTCTCCGCATTCTGCGCCACGCAGGATCAAGCCCGTGCCTATCCCGGCTTCCCACCATCCCGTCCCCTGCACGCCAAATCCTTACCTCCCCGTCTTTCCTCTCCCCGGTGTCATGCTCCATCCAGAAGATGCATCTAACAAGGTCTTCCACGCGATAGGGCGGTCCTTTCTCTCCGTCGTGAGTTCTATTCGTATTATCTACTGCTCACTATGCATCACGCATTCGGGTCTTACACTGGTGTACCGTAGGAAAATCGCGCGATGACGATCAAAGATCTCGCGGAAATGACCCTCAAATATGGCCTATTATGCCAAAAGTACGTGTTCGCTCTCCGTCCCCAGTCCATTCCCCTCTGAATCCTATCTTCCTGTTCATCGGTGTCTCTGCTCAGCGTCTCTGCCGCCTCTCAGGCTATCACTACCTATATTCGAAATCATATGGCACGATGCGAGGCGCAGCAGGATCACCCTCTCCTCCTTCGACATGTTTTATCTGGAACTCTCGCGGATGACGACCTCGTGCCTGCTCTTTACAGTAGGATGGGTGGGGCGACCAATCTGACCAAGTCCAGCTTGAGGGATCCGGAGTTCAACGACAAGAGCGTTTCCCGGGTTCCTCAAGGTGCACTCGAAGAAGAACGGGCAACAAACTTCCGACGGGGTACGATGGTGTGGTACCTTTCCAAGGCGGCAGGTGTCTCGTGTCCATTTGCACGTGCCGGAATTCGTCTCTGCGAGTATGGAAAGGAAGGAAGACGGACGATAGAAACACACGGTGGCGAGTTGCAACCAGGGCCGAGGAAGATCGTTCACTGCGACGAGGCGCAGTGTGGGGAGAAGAGAAAAAGACTAAGGAGGGGCTGTCGACGGGATTCCGACGGGTCTCTGGAAAGTTCAAGTGCTGGACGGGATAGCCAGAGTCCTGCGATTGATAGCGGATATGGTGAGCTGAGCGCTGACTCCAGTGACGACGAGCGGCCCCCTAAGGTGAAACTCACTCTCCGGCTCCGGCCGTCTTTGCCGTGTGCGCCGGCGTCGGCAGCACCGTCCCGGCCGAGAGAGGTCATTGACCTGTCGAACGACGTCGCTGCCTCCTCCGAAGACGATGACACGTGTCCGGATCCGTCCGAGGCGCCGTGGAGTCTCCCGCCATATCCCCGCCGGTCCATCTCCGTGCCTTGCTACACCCCGACGTGTGACGAGCACAGCCACGCGGCGGCCGACGAGAGGCGGCGGTCACCATCCATCCCCTGGAGCGCGTCGCCTCCTCCCGACTCGGACCACGATGACTTTGACCTCGATCTTGACTCAGACGGTGATTGGGATCCCTCCCTCTTTCTCCCCTCACCCGTCCCACCTCCTTATGTCAAGGTTGAGACCACCGATGACGTTCAGCTATTCAAGCATGAGTCTGCTGATATCCGTGACATGCTAGATGCCTGGGAGGACCTTGATTGCGCGCCGACATCCACAGTGTCATCGGCCACCGTCAAGCTACCGACCACAGACGATCTTGGTTTCGACCCCCTGGGGCTATGGGGATGGGAGTTTGAGAGTGGTTGGACCGGTACTCTGGGAAGTCAACAGGATTTGCCCGTCGTAAAAGTGGACCCAGACGAGCATGGATGTCTCCCCTCCTGTGCAACGTCTGCAATGGCATTCCCAGTCTCGCCATGCTCCCCATTTACGTCGTCGTCCCATGACTCGTCTTCCTCCCCCGCTTCCGAGTCCGGTGTGGGTTCTTGCAATTTCCACTTCCCCCTCTCACCTTTTCCATCGCCTTCATCGCCTGCTCTGTCCTCGTTTCTGACCGGAATTAGTAGGCAGGGTTGCGCACTGGCCTGGCAAGACGCCGAATTGCTTGGCCCAGATAGTGTGCATCCAAATGAATTCGAAGACGGATGGACTAGCGGAGCGAGAACGCATGCGGACTGCGAGGTGCCCCCGCAACGTGCTTCAGATGAAATCGCTTCTCCACCATCCACTGAGGCTACGCAGGATAAGGTGAACGCCACGTATGCAATGGTCAAAGGGACAGGAACCTGTCATACTGAACCAGTGGTCCGCCCCTCGCGCTCCTCATCGGCACCTGCGGTCCCGGAGACTGTGGTGGTTCGTACATGTCGTCCGTGCACTCCTGACATTCGTGCGACCCAAATCGAAGGTACGGCCGTGTGCATGCTCCGGTCCTACGACGGTAATATTGACTCAAGTTTGTCCGCAGGCATCTCGGTATACCAGACTACACTCGGTCCGACTCTTCTCTTGAGACGCATTGACACAGATTTCGTGAATCTGAGTACAATTCTGTCTCATCTGTCTCTGTCCCCCCCATCGCCTCTCCCTGGCGCGTGTGTTAACGTATCCCATCCTTCTTCATCAATTGATGGAATTTGGGCCCCTCTCAATGTCGCTCGTTCGTATGCTCATGGTTTACCAAAGGGAATCGAGAGTATTTTTCTCTCTGACGACCTTGTCATGCGCTTTCCTACTGCTCTCCAAGAATTCTATCAGAAGAGCACGCCAGGAAGGTCATTAAATCAGTTTGGACCCCCCTTCAGTACTTCACTCCCTTTTCTTGGAGCGAGAGATCTATTGCACGTACCACTTGGTCGCGGAAAGGGAGCACAAGAAGATGTATGGGAGACCCCTATCGAGGCGGCCCTTGTCGAAGAACCGCTATTAGTTATTCCACCCTCCGTTAATCTTGCGCTAGCCGCTCTACTCCCATCGACGTCGACCGAAGAAGTCACTGCCTTGCCAGAGATGCCACTCAATGCCACTGAGCAAGAGATTTTTCGTGCTCTGTGTGTCCATCCTGACTGGGAGACGGAGGAGTCCGGCGCAACCGGAAAAGCTGACAGCGGATCTAATCAAAGTCCTTCGAGAGAGAGACCGTTGCGGCGATCGAGGAGGGTTGCCGATGCAGCTGCTGCGCGATCCCGCGTTGCCGTGAGGATGAGGTGTCCTCGACGTTGTTGAAGCTCGATTCGCCGACCACTGCCCAGCTGAGGCTCTGTCAGCACTTGCTTGGGACACTTCTGTTGTTGAGTTTCGTTCTGTTGCTCGCTCGCACTTACGTTTGCTAGAAATTGTATCAAGTATTTTCGACGACACGTTCGTATACCTCGAGTACTTTATGATCCCCACTCGGCTTTGAGCAGTGCACTCTTTTGCATTTTCCTTTTCTTGGCCGTGGTAGCTCGTCCGAGCGCATTCAATAATGATCCTTTGTGCACACCATGTCCGTATGGTACATGCTTGTATGCTACTGCGCATCTGCAAGCGCGAAGGATGCTCTGGCATCGATGGACTTTAGACGGTGCACTGGACCGTTCTTGGGAAAGGAAGCAGTCGGATAGGCCAATAGCGGAGTGTGAAAACTGGGTCGCTTGGGATTTCTCGGTCGTGGTTTGCTCCCACCACGAAATTTCTACCATCTTACTTAGTACTCCATATTTCTCTGGTCCAAGTACACCAGGTCTCTAAAGTACTACTCGGTGGATATCGTCCATCGAATATCCATTGCTTTTACTAGCTTCACTGGCGTTTTCTTTAGTCCATTCCCGCCCAAACGAGGCTAATTCATCAGCACTGTCTTCACCGTTGACTTTCCACGACTCCAAAATCCATCCGTTTGGCCCTCAGCTTGGATTTTGTTTTATTCCATCCATTGCATGAAAAAGCGGACAGTCGTCCGTTAATTTCCATCCACAACGCAACGGTAATCTCTAATTGCACACGAAAACAAGCCCTATAATGTCTTTATCTGCCTCCGACAACAATGGCTCCTATTCAAGAGTTTCTTCAGGCAAAACACCCCCTCCGGCACCTTCTGCAGCCTTTGCAAAGAGGTGAGTAATCCTTTTTGGCATACCCGTTGCTGTTAATAATGATGCCACAGGGCGCGGGAGATTCAAGCGGAAGAACGCCTGGTAAGATACAGGCCACCTGCGCTGCGCGCCCTCGCTCCCTCTGGGTCTCCGCCGAATGACCTGTCCAATATTTCGCCTCAAGATGATGGCGACATCACTCCAGCATCAGCCTATCCTCCCGGCTTCAGGAGGGCCAGGGCTGGCACTCTTCCTTCCGACGTCCACCTCGCGGCTCAGAGATTTGCTGCCGCTTCTAATACCCTGGGCAGTACGACACCCTCCACCGAGTCGTTTGTGGAGCAAGCCCAGCAGCAGCAAAATGCCAACACCCCTCCTACCCTTGTCGTACCGCCTCGTCCTGGTCTTCGTCATTCGGTCACCTCTGTCACTCCTACCACAGCCGGTGCGCCCGTGGGAGTCGTTGAGCGCAACAGTCGTCTTAGATCTGGTTCATTGACCCTACCATCTTCTGGCCTAACAAACCCATTTGGACCCTCCATCTTCTCGTCGTCTTGGTTGTCATCCACAAATCCTCCTGGCTCGTCATTTCCTGTCCTGGATGAATTACGCTCTGTGACTTCGGCGGATTCAACAGATGACTTTGATGTTCATACTCTTGATTACCTCGGCTTGGATGACAGTCACCGTCCACCTCCAGCGGCCACTATTTCCGAGTTACGTACACAGGCACAGGCGGCCATTGCAGGAAATTTGGCTAATCCACCTCGCCTGCGTGCAAGCACAGTGTCTAACCCATATCGTGCACGTTCTTCTGGTGCAACTTCATTGTTAGCTACGCCGAGTGGCGAAGATGAAGAAGAGTTTTTTGAAAATTACGAGACCCAGCAATTGTACGAACGCCAGCGTCTCGGCTCATATGACGGATCCATCTCCGATGCAAGCCTCCTACATTCGTCCTATGTTGCCAAGGGATTCAAGCAGACTGATCACCTCTCCCCCAGTAGCGCACTCACCTCACGACCGCGCGCCATATCCGTTGGGACTCTTGATGATCCCCTCCGTTCTCTTCAACGCCGTATCACGGCGAGCGACGTTCAGGCCCCATACTTGAGCGACCTTGCTCCTGTTGCAAGCAGCCTCGCTAGCCCCGCCAGTATTCTCAAGTCAGATACAAAGTTAGCGCCGCGCAATGGATCCTCGCCTGCCGTCCATTTTCCTAATGGTGAGGTTAGCCGTGCGTCGGCTTACCTCGTTGCTCCTAACTCTCAAGGAAGGGCCGTCTCACCGAAGTCTGAAGCCAACAATAATTCGCAGACTCAGACACCCACTCGTTCACTGTGGATTGGTAACCTTGATAGCGCTGTGACCAGTGAACAGCTCATTCATGTTTTTGCACCCTATGGTGCCATTGAGAGTTTGAGGTTGTTGCCTGAAAAGGTCTGTTCAAGTCACTCCCTTGAGAATAATGCTCACCACTGGGTTTAGGAGTGCGGCTTTGTCAACTTTGTTGATCAGGCGGATGCCATCCGTGCAAAAGATGACGTCTTGAACCGTCTCGGGGGCAACATTGGCATGCCCAATGGGCAGACAGTACGAATCGGTTTTGGGAAAGCTGACAGTGCTCCGGTTGCGCCCGCAAAGGGCACCACGATCACGAATTCTGGTGCTGCCTCACCTAACAGCATGGGAAAGAGTGCGAGTCCCGGCCTAGGAGGCTTGGATGCTCAGCTGCAGTCCACTCCTACCCGCGCGTTGTGGATTGGCTCCATTCCGAGTACCACGACTCCCGCCACAATTCTGAATGTCTTCAGTCCCTACGGACCGATCGAGTCTGCCCGTGTTTTGACACACAAGAACTGTGGATTCAGTTAGTTATTCTTTTCCTGTGGAACGTCAAGTATATTGACCCTTTCGTAGTTAATTTTGAACGCCTCGATGATGCTGTTCGTGCAAGGAAGGCACTGAATGGTCGCGACGTGTTGGGCAGTGACGTCGGAGCCATTCGTATTGGCTTTGCCAAGGTGCCAGTCAAGAATGGTCAAGAAGGCAACGGCGCGCAGGATGACAGTCCTAGTGTTGCTGTACAAGGTATTGGTGATCTAAGTGTCGGTGCAACTATCCATGCGTTGCGGAGTGTCAAAGGTGCTTCAACGATCCCCGCGGACCAGCAGGTTCTCGGAGGAATGGTCGAGAACTACCGTTCAAATTTACTTCTCAGCATGATCGGTTCGGGCATGCATAATATAGCATATGTTTCTGACGGACTTTCCAAACCCGCTGGATGGACACCCTCCGTGACGGAACAACAAATGATTATGCGAGAACTCGCCAAAGGAAGTACTGATGCAGAGACAGACATTCAGGCCCTTTCTGGTCAGTCCTTTGAACACTCCGCGCAAGTTCCTTCTTATCCGTTGATTAGATTTTCGGCCTCCTACGATGTACTACACCACGATACCCCTCGTCTCTGAGAGACCAAACAACAGGCGATGGGATGCTTCTAAACTTCGCGAGCTCCGCAAGCGACTTGATTCTGGCACGATGTCTGTTGAGGAAACCGATCAAGTTGCAGGGGACTTCCTTGACGGAGAGATTGTTGATTTAGCTTCTGATTGGCTTGGCAACACGGTTGGTATTTACCGGCATTAGACGTTTTCATGCGTTTTTCCTGAGCTTGGCATGCATAGGTTGTTCAAAAACTGTTTGAAAAATGCTCCGCAAGTCCGAGGTTTGCGATGTTGGAACGAATCACACCTCACTTGGCTATGATCGGAATTCACAAGAACGGAACGTGGGCTGCTCAGAAGATCATTGAGTGTGTGCAGACCCCCGAAGAGGTTGCACTCATTGTGCAAAACTTGAGACCTTATGCGCCTCCTCTTCTCCTCGATCAGTTCGGAAACTACGTCGTGCAGTATGTCGCGTGTCATCATTCTACTTCTTCATCCCCTGACCGATTCATCAGATGCTGTTTGCGCTTTGGTGCACCTGCAAACGACTTCATTTTCGACGCTATGGTCGATCGTATGTGGGAAATTGCGCAAGGCCGTTTCGGAGCAAGAAGCATGAGGGCATGTCTCGAGAGCCCTCACATCACCATCAGTCAGCAAAGGCGCATCGCTACTGCCGTGATTCTCAACTCGATTCCTCTTGCCACCAACCCAAACGGCGCGTTGCTACTGACCTGGTTATTGGATACGTCATCGTTTCCGTCACGATACAGCTTACTTGCGCCACGATTTACCCCCCACCTCTCGCATCTTTGCACGCACAAATTAGCGTCACTTACTGTCCTCCGAATCGTCAACCAAAAGATCGAGGTTGATGCATCACGTCAGATCGTGCAGGCATTGTTCTCGTCCCACGCAGACCACGTGCTAACTGATGCCTTGGGAGACCAAGTAAACGGAGTTGCTGTTGTACACAAGATTCTGACGAGTCCTTTCCTTGACCCGGCTGACAAACCGAACTACATTGAGGCAACGAAGCGTGTGTTGATCGAACTAAAGGTGATCGCTACTCAAGCGTACCGTCGTCTCATCGAAGAAGTTGGCCTACCCATTCCTAATTACCAACCAACATACACCACTAATGGTCCGCCTAGTAAAAAGGGGCAATCTCACAGCTCTTACGGTGTTCCCGGCCTCCCTTCCGGATATCCCTCCAACGACCAGGGTTTGGCCTCCATGATGGCGGCACTGCAAATGGGTGGTCAGAATCCTCAGTCTGGGCCACCTCAATTGCACATCGATCCCGCATTTGGTCAGAGTAATGCACCTGCCCGTCCTCGCCCCTCGAATCCCCCCTCCGCGTTCTCCCCGTCGTCAGATCCATTCAACCCATTTGCTCTTCGATCACCAGACATTGGCAGTCCGCGTGCAACGGTTCGTCGTAACGGGACCCTGTCTACTGCAACGCCTATAGCCCAGCCTTCCGTTCCTTATGGCCCTCAGTCCTCTGCTGTTGCACAGCCTGGCGGTGTACTTGGGATGGGTCAGGCCGCTTATAGTAGCCAGACCGTTCCCCAAGTCTATCCGCCGTACGCTATGTATCAAGTATACCAGCAGACCCCGCCGACTAACATGAGCACCTTCAATTAAGATGTCTTGCTGCCACGAAATCCGTCCATGACTCCTCTGCTTGCACACTAAATGAAGTTATTCCTTTTGTTGTCTATCTATCCTCTGCCTCATAGTCCAGATCGTTGCCAAACACCTTCACTTCCATTCCTCTCGTTGATACCTTCTCCTCTGTGGCCCTCACACTCCTTTTTGGCGTAAAATTGGACAGCGATGTGGATTTTGGCCAGTGCTGGAATGTTGCTATCCCCATTTCCTATTTTTTTCACTCTAGGTCGACTTTTACGATCGTGTATAAGTACATAACGGATGGCTGTAAAACATGGCCCCAAGGTATAGACGATAAATTACCTTTTGACTTGCACCATCATCTCCTGACTGGCCATGGGGAGCACTTCCTCTAAAACAGTTCGCAAACTACCGACGACGCCATCCTGGGCAGGCTCACGCATTCCCTCCGCTGCTACCGTGCGTCCAGTCAAAACACCATTAGCTTTTGAGAGCAAGAATGAAAGTAAGTAGCAGGTGTCATTCGCACTGTCGCCAAGTGCTGTTGAATGAATGCGTGGCTCGGGCAGTAATCGAGGGGGATGCCAAGGACCCACAATTGATGGAAAAACTAAACTGGCTGGGCCCAGTGCAAGTCGACCATCGTACACGGACCGTCCATGCCGTAAGTCTTGCGGAACGCCCACTGTGAGTCGATTCACAGAGGGCTTCTCTTTCTGCAGGCAAGCGACGTACGAGATATGTATTATTCCAGGGTACGGTCGGAAGCAGAAGCGGCGAGCGTGCAGCCTACAAGGGACCGTGTGTCGGCTTCGTCCTTGGCCGAGCTCCTCGAGGCGAGAAAGTCGGTTACGAGCAATGCAGAACTGGAGACGCTCGCGCAGCGGTATCACATGGACGCTCTGACGCTACAGCGGTTAGGTCGAGTTGTGAACACGCCGAGCATCGACGAGCGCACGGTCGTCCGGTCCACGGATGACCATGGAGACGAGTCTCTGACGATGTCGGTAAGCTCTCGGTGCACTTTTTCCTGCCGACACTGCTTAGCGGTACTCTTTAGGCTCACTGGATCGATCCCATACTCTCTCGTGTACAATAGAGTCGATGCGTTACAGTACAAGTAGTGGGTGAACATTAAGTATGGCTAGGTTAGAAATACACGCGCAGGGCATTGCCTTGCATGGACTCTGTTGGACAGTAAGGGCATTTGACGCGTCTGCAGATGTCTGTCAACGAGCGAGATGGTCGAAACAGGATAGGGGACGGACCCGTTCACTTTGCTGAGTTTCTGTAGGCTGTCCTTTGTGATGACGTGGCCACAGGTCATCATCATGGGTGGATTCTGCTCCGTAGATTGGTCCTTTGAGACAGGACATGCAAAGATCGAATGATAACGGTTTTCTGGAGCAAGGGGTATCTCGATCTGAGGGGAACACCGTCAACGGTCGGAAGGCCAAGTCGAAGAGGAACAACGTACGGGAAGCTCGTCGCTCTGACTCCACTCGCTCTTTTTCTCTTTCATCACCGTCCGTGCCTTTTCAATCCTGGCCAGCGCACCACCGCCAATGTCACCGACAACTCGGAGCGGGACTTGTCGACTCATTCCCAGACTCGCACAATACTCTTTTGCAAAAAGCGGTTCAAGGTCCGTGTGCAACGAAGGCGAGGCAAGATCTACATATGGAGAGCGCTCCAGTTTCTGCTTGGGAAGATAAGCCAGACAGGTCATGAGGCGTTTGAACTCGGATGCGTGTTCAGGATAAAAGCCACGTAAGTTCATATTTGCGTAGGTTATCGCCTGAGAGGGGTTGGATGGATCGGAGGCGAGGAGTAATCGCATGTACTGGGAACGGTGGAGGTAGAACTCGAGTGGAGAAGATCGTTGACGAAGGAACGAGCGGTTCGTCCTAGACCACCTGAGGGTATGCCTGAGCTTGCGGGCGAGAAACACGATCTCGCAAAGTACTCACTCGAGCGCAGGGCCGACATCCTGTCTTCGAAGTGCTGTTATGATGCGGTGAAGCTCCACAAACTGATCACGCAGTCCAGAGGTGATCTCGACGCCGGATTCCTAGGTATGCCCGTTCAGGCGTATGTGAGAGAAGCAGGGTCGACGTACTTCGATAAACGTCTCTGCTGTAGCGAATTGGCCTGTACGAAGGAGGTGTAGGGCGATCGTTCTATCGAGTGCCTCTTTGGCGGGGTGCGATGTAAAGAGGGGGTCATAAGCAGGCAGAAGCTGCGTGAATTTCTAGGGCAAAAGATGAGTACGCCGATGGCAAGGACGACAAGGTCAGACCTTGTCCAAAGCCTTTCCGACTCTTGCGATCGCATTGTAAATCTCCTTTTGTTTCTCGTCAATCTCCTTTTTCCTGCTCTCCACCGTCTGCGACAGTAATGCGAACGTGTCTTGAGTGACCGTGCCTGCCTCGATTCTGCTCCTGGCTTCATACAACGAGTGGAGGAGACAGTCCAGCGAACTGTCGACGGTCGGAATTTTCCCCTTTGTCGAGCCCTCTGTCAGCGTTCTGAGCTTTTCCAGCTCCTTCATAGGTCCGTCCATGTTGGCGAGAGACGACCTCCTGGGTGAACGAAGACGTGGTTTCGGATGTGGCAGCCGACAGCCGCAACTCACACTCACACGTTCACGACAGCGGCGAATGCCTCGATTTCTGACCGGCGATGAGCTGGGCAGTATAAAATCTGTTTTGTATGACCCAGGTGCACCATCGACGAACAAGCTACTGTCAAGGACCCTCCGTGACGGTACGTCAGCTGGCCGCAAGCAGGGGGTAGAAAAGCTAGCCGTTAGCAGGAGCGGTCCGACGCTGGTGCGTGTCCCCGCTCACATTCGACCAGCCGAACGCGGCGAATAATGCTCAAGGGCAAGCTGGCTTCAGCACACGCAGATGGCACCCTTCGTCTCGCCTCGCTGACTGACGAAGATGAGCTGGAACAAAGTCACGAATGGAGGGAGACGAGGTTCAAGGCGGACCATTCTTTCGTCGGTCTGGCGTTGGCGCCAACGTGAGTGGCATTCGAGAAGACTGAATAAATGATGGACAAGGTGCTCAGTGAAACGTCGTCGCAAAGTACCGTATACTCGTGCGCCTCTAATGGTGCGCTTCGACAGAGTCGGACAAGTGAGGGGGTTGAGCCGACGCACAAGCTCGGTGCGCTCCCGCTGCGGCTGACGGTCTGGCGACTGGGACCCGGTCAAGAAACGTTTGCCTATGGCGGTGACGAAGTCGAAGCCTCTGTCTGGAGCACCGAACGCGCGTTCGAGTCACCACCGCACGACAGTTCTACTTCTGCAAGTGGCCAGAAACGAAAAAGAGCTGATCAAGCCTTGTTTCCCGGCGAAACCTGGCGTGCCAAGAACGTGGCAAATGACTACCTGGGACTACGCCAGCCCGTCCACAATACTTGTCTTACGTATATATCAGCATCGAGTTCGTCGAGCCAACCCCAAATTCTCGTCGGAACCCGGTTTGGCGATCTTCGCAGGTATGACACACGTTCTGGGCCACGACCTGTCGGCGACTTTAAGGGCGTTGGCAAGGTGGGCGGTGTCAAGTCGGTCGAAGAGGGATTGTCGGCGCAGTGAGTAGACCAAGAAGAGAGCTATTTGATTTACGATTGACCTTGTGATCTCAATTTCTAGCGACGTGTTCGTATCGGACCAAGGAACGAATCTGTTTGCGCTTGACTTGCGCACTGGCAAAGTCATTTATGGGTACAAGGGTATGCGCCATTGCACTACCCTGGATTCCTGTTGATGTCCGTCTATTGCTAGGGATATCCGGCGCTGTGCATTCATTGGCTGTAGCGCCATCCTTGCTCGCGTCCGTGTCTCTGGATCGGTATACCCGCATTCATAGCACATTTCCGCCTGCTGCGGTTCGAAAGCCACAGGAAGGGAGAGGTGCTGTACTCGATAAAGTGTACATGACCACGGTACCCACTGTGGTCGTCTGGGATCAAAATGCTGCCGAAAAGGTGCACACAACCGCCGAGGATGGGGAGGACATATGGGAACAGATGAAACATGTAGGGGAGAGTGGATGAACGGATTGTATGTACAAAAGGAGTCCAGATGCGATCGACGGTGACTCGTTTAGTGTGCGATCTTGCTTTTCCAAGTATGGGCCTTTTCAAAACCATTCCTGCCGGCTTGATCTGTTGGATGTGGGCATCAGCGACTTGAAAGGTGTGCATAAAGGAGGACTACAATCTATCAATGTCTCCTGTATCTCTGCACGCGATGTCATTACAAATGGGCCGTATTGGAAGACGGTTTGGTCAAGGGGTTCGGCCGCAGCCTGACACACGTTCGCTGCTGAGACATCCCACGTTGAGAGAGAAGGACGTACCAAGGCGAACTCGGTGTCATCTTCGATCGCCGTGATGCTTGCGCCGGTCTGACCACTTTCGTTGGACAGGACAAGCGTATGGAAGGGGTGATGAACGGCATCGTGATCTCCGACGGAAATGGCGCCTTTCCAGACTGATTGCAATGTTGTGTTAGCTTGTTCGAGTGCCAGACGGGCAAGGGAACACAAACGGTAGATAAAGGATGTCCAGCCGACGGCTAAGAGGCGGTCAGCCATGTTCTCGGTGGAAGAAAAGGTGATTTACGGATGTCCTGAAAGATGGCATCCCCTGAGCTCTTTAGTGTCACGTGGAAGTACCAGCACCCGCCGAGTGGCCGGACGGGGGATTCGACGCCATGACTTTTCCCACTGATCACTCTAATGTGAATGGACCCTTGTGGGCCATTGGGATAAGCGACTGGGATACTGTTCAGGTTAGCACATGCCGGGGGGATCATCGGTAAACGGACGATTCAGGGGGCAACTCCTGGTAAGAGGGCTCCTTGGAGGCGTTGTCAAGAGAGAATCGATGGCTGGTCCGACTGGCGACTTACGACCATTTTGAACTGTAGGGAGGTGAGCGAATGGAGAATGGTGGGGTGCGGGGCGTACCTGCTTTGGTAGGTCGACCCAGAGTTGGAGTCCGCGTGGTTCGGGGACACCCGGTGCATGTACTGGCATTTCGGCGTGTATGATGCCCTTACCCTGAAGAAGCACGATGGGGATAGGTATGGAAGGTGGGCGGACTGACTACACACCGCACACATCCATTGGACGCCACCTGTGTCGATTGTTCCGGCATGACCTGCAGAGTCCTCGTGACGGCTAGATCTTTGTGGGGATAGAGGGTAAGCGAGTAAGAAGTGCATCGTGCGGTCATGGGGCGTACCCCTCGAGCATGTATGTCACGGTGGCCTGACCTCGATGGGGGTGATCTGGGAAGCCCTAGCGGGCGTAGGTCAATCGCGGGTGTGGGAAGCAGATCTGGGGTTTGCTCACTGCGCCGTTGGAGACATGAAAGTGATCGAGCATCAAGAAGGGGGAGAGGGTGCGCAAGTTCATCGATCCGATGGAGCGCCGAACGCGAGCGCCGACGCCCTGGAGGGAGTGAGTCGATGGCGATGGTGACTGGACTGACAGACCTCTTCTGTCTCTACGGCGAGCACGCTCTTGATGACGGTACGAGACATCATTCGCCTTCCAAGACGACGACACAGGATGGCGATGGGGGCGATGAGGGCGCTGCGAGAACGGCGGGGAAGCGAGCGAACGTGCGCACTCGAAAAGGCTCGTACGAAAACGTTCATCGCCAATCATTTATATAGCCTGACTGTCCACCGATCCCTTCATGGACCGCTTTCTCGCTCCCCACACCTCAGAGGCACTCGCCCACTCTCACTTGACGTGCGTCGCCGCCTCCTCGTACCGTTCGCTCACATCCCCCCCAGCGAAAACAGGTTCACCTGGGACCAGCACCATCCCGCGTTCAACGAGACACTCGTGGCCGGATGTGCATCCTACCAGGCATTCAACCGCTATCTTGCCGGTTCAGACCTCTTCATCCTCCCCCGCTCCCGCAGCGAGCTCGAGGGCGTCCTGTCCGTCATTTTTTTGTGCCACCCGCAGTCCACTGACAGCTCGCCAGGCGGAGATATGCCTACGATAGCATCCATAACGCGATCGCCACCTCTCGCAGACCCCTCCAACGCGGCGGTTACAGCAGAGTGCGTCCTCCCACGAGCTCACCCGTCCCACCTGACCCGTCCCAGACATGTATCCTCGCTGAAAAGTCCATTCGCGACGTGCTCAACACCAACGACAATGCCGAGGTGCTCCTCGCACTCCATCCCACCCGTCGCCAGCTACAGTCATCCCCGTCAGAGAGGATGCTCGCTACGAACACCGGCATCAGTACGTGATCCCCGCGAGACGGGTCGTCTGGATTTCCTTTTTACTGTCCACTGTACTCTTCTTAATGTCGGTAATCTCCCCCCGTCGGCAATTGCATTTGTACCACACATTCCGCAATTCTTGCAGTCATGATACCTTGTACTACCGTTCATTAATTTATGATGATGACTTGGCTTGGCTTGGCTTGGCATCGCCTCATTGACGAACATGACGCGTAAGCCTCTAGTACGGCCTCCGCAGCATGGCCGCCGTTCACTGGAGGTAGGATGCCCAGTGGGTACTCAGGGGCCATGCAGAGCCACAGGAACGGCGTACCCTTGAGCCACGACACCCACAGACCGCGTCACTGAACCCTGGAATCACCATCCATACGGCAGAGGTCGCACGAAACCGGTCGGATCCGGGCGTGTTACCTCGGTAGCCAACGTTGACCCGGTCACGATGACCACGCCCGGGACACCGGGATATCCCAAGTCCGCTAACCTGACAAAGACAGGGTCAGTCCGACGTGCGACACGGAACATGTCGAGGTAGCGCTGACGATAAGGATGATTGCATCAGCGATCCGACCAGTACGAGCCATAAGAAATCAGCTCACAGGAACCCATCATCACCATCGGGACGCCGCAACGACAGGCTGAGAACGAGTGGCAACGGAGAACATGGCTCAGGCGCCACCGAACTCTGGATAGCCATCTCCGCGACAAGATGAGTAGCTGAGAAGAATTCACGAGGCCGTTAGACGTTTGCACCAGCGAGAACCCAGAGTTTCCCAAGGTGGTGGAATGCGTTCCCTCGCACAAAAAGACATTCCCCGCAGGATATAAATAGGATCGGATGACTGATTGTTGCGAGGGAAATAAACATGTCGTGATGTCATTCTAGTTGGCCATCTTATCATCTGTTCTTTGAGGGGACTTGTCCTTTTGTCATCCTGGGAGACGAACAGCCGTGTTCGCTTAATGGACAGATCTGAATCATCGACCCGATCAGGCAGTCCATTGCGCAGTCCAATGAACACTTGGAAATGTACTCGTACGTACACTAACTGGTCAGAGTTTGTGTCTGATTTCCTTTCGTGCGATCATCCCGAACCGTCTAGCGGGTATTCCGGTGGCCATCTTTTCCGCTTGTGCATAACTTTCTCGAAGATTGACAGCATCCGGGTCATTCCTCTCCGATGACCCAACCTTGAGGAGCGCTTTGATAGCAAGCACGGACGAATGATCCAGACCATCGAGCTCTCCAAGCAGATGATCTCGGACTGCGGCATGGAACGACTCCGTGGATTGAGACGGGAATATCTTACTGTCGGAAAATACGGTCGAATCCCAAGCAGTCAGGACGAGGAAAGCATAAACACACTTGACAAAGCCACACTCTAACAACTCTCTCGCGTTCATCTTGTGGTTGAACATGAGCACCTCGTTTGCCTTGGCAACACCCACTGTAAACGATCAGTGGTGTCTCAGAAATAGATCCAAACCACGCTCACTTCGATTGATAAAGCTGACGCTCGCTCCCCCCTCAATCACGAGACCTGGTCATATCGTCGGTCGCAGACACAGGCACGGCACCCTAACACGCACCCAAAAACGCAAACCCAACATACAGCCACACCTGAGGAAGGGCGTAGACAAAGTCAAAGTTACCTAGAAACGCTTGGAGGGCATCGTATCATTGATGGTCAGACAACAGGAGATCCGCTTACCAGCTGCGATACCTACACGCTCTCATCAGGAACACATGGAGCATAATTCAATGGTGGACTTGCTGACCCATCACAGGCCCGTTCAGAACGGCAACCAGTACCTTGCTGTGCGTATAAAGCTGGCTCAACGTGAGTGCGGAAACCCTGGCCAGATGAGGTGTCACATACCGCTCGCGTGCAATCTGTGTTTGCGGAAATAACCCGGGCACGGAGCTGGTCCCTCACCGTGGGCTCAGCAGGCTTCAGGTCCTTGACATCGGTTCCTCTGCGAAACCGGGGCACGTTCGTGACAGTGGACACGGTTACAAGCCACTCACGCGCAAAACCAGTCTCCGTTCGCTTGAGCACATCATGAATGTCAGCCAACCAGTTGACCGGGGCCATCGCAGATGACAAAACTCACCCTGCCACACCGTGACTACAACATCGTCGCGTCTGTCGATTTCTCTCAACGAGTTTGCAAAGTCATCATAGTCTATCAGTCAGCTCCTTAGCACCATTGCGCCCAAGAGTAACTAGGACTTGGCACCTTCAGCCGACAACGCGTTCAGTCGTTGTGGCTCATTGAGAGTGATGGTTGCGATTCCTTGAGAGATATTGATCTGGATGTTGCTCAACCTCATGGATGGGGACGACAAAGGACGTGAAATCGCGCTGGACCGACCCGGGTGGCTTTGCCGCTATAGCCGGTCATACTGAAACTCGTGTGATAACCAAGTCTCAACTTATGAGTATGTATACTACGGTACTCATGTAGCCGTACCCGCTCGTATGCGATCCCATTCGTCATGTCCACATATCAAGCGTCTTCTTCGCCGCAGTTGCTAGCATGTTCTCTTTGCCTGTCAAGTTTGGTTTTGATAGGTCCTCCAAGGTGGACCTTGTACTATCCTTGACCACTTCCAACTCTTCTCCAGCCGTTCGCTTCCCCAGTTGTCCAAGTAAAGCACAGATATTGACGCGAAGCTCAACAGGATAGGAGGTCGGCTCCGGTTGTCTGGGACTGGAGGTGCCGTCGCTACCACCGTTACGAAGGACATTCAAAAGAAGGTCGACGGCACGCCTCTGAGGCGGACCACGACCGCGTGCAGGAGAGGTAATGATAGGAGATCCCGTCTCACTGCTCGTTGACGCTACCGCCGACATCGCTGCGGATCCTGGGGCTGGGGGTACCGCCTCACTTGGGAGGGGTGTCGTAAGGGTGCGCAAGACCAACTGGCCTAACCATTCATAAGCACAATAAAGACGTATCTCAACCCGACAAACTCACCACCATCCTTGTGGGTACTCAGCAGGCTGAGTGCGACGATGGCCTCATTAATGAGAATCGGATGTTTTGCACTTCTACCGATGAGCGCAGCAAGGGCATCACCACAAGACACTGTGAGCAACGCTTGTATGGCACGTTCCCGTTTCTGTTGTCTCGTCCAAACTTCTTCTGCGTCCCGTTGTTCGATCATGGGATCATTCGACCAAAGTGATTTGATGAGGTTGACAATAACGCGTGTACCCTCGCTCTTGATAGCGACTGTATCGGACCGCTTGATCAAGGCAAGGAGCTGTGAAAGTCCTGACGCTGGGGTGGTTGCGCTATCCGAGGGTAATATGACGGCAAATGAATTGTCGACTTGCGTTGCATGTATCGTCAAGAAAAGGAGGGTTGGGTGTGTAAACCAGACTTACTACTGCTGTTACAGAGATGCTTTACGACACCGATGGCATTGACTTGCACGATGTCCGCCATGACATCACCGCGGTCATCCCACACCCCGCTTGCCACGATGCGCTCGATTACGCCAGCGTTGCTCAGAGCCGCGCGGTTGAAAGCAGATTGGACGGATGACTGAGAAAGATGTTTGAGCAGGCCAATCACCCCGTGTTTCAACTTGAGGTCAGTTACTGAGGAGAGGAGTGATTCCGAGGACAGCAGCTGAGCGATGCTATATGGTGGGGACAGTAACAAGGTGGCATGAGATTCTGCAAACGTCAAACAATCAGGAGTGCATCCAGGTAGATGCAATATGATCACCTCTTCGCGTCAGATTTCCAAGGGCAAGAGTCGCACATATCACCAAGTCGTCCCTGAGGTTTCCATGGTGGCCTGCGGCAACAAAAGCCCGGATCCAATTGACCATACGAGAAATGAATCTGCCACCGGGGTATATTTCTTCCGAATCGTCACAAAGGACATCCGTGTTTTTTTCTTCTCCAGATACTTCAACGACTGCTTTGATCACGGCGGCCTTACAGTCATCAAAAGCCTTTTCTTGACTCCGAACCTCGCCATCGTCCAAGCTGGTTTCATGTTGTACATACCAGAGTGGTGCATAACTTCCTTGCTCAATAAAATCTAGCATTGCAGACAAGCATGGAACGTTTTGATGTTCTGCAGGGAACACGAACCCGCGAGCTAAGGACAATCGGATGTCTTCAACGTCTAGTGCGAGAGACTCGAGGTTTGAGCATGCTTCTGAGAGTAAGTCAAAATCGGCGTGCAATAGCGATGTCCGGAGTTGTGAGGGCTGGGCAAAATTTGGAGGGGGTGGAGCAGTTAGCAAGGGTGGCGTGAAAGCAATCAATGGCTGGACGAGGAAAGGAAGGACACTGGTGTCAAAAAGTGGGTGTGCTGTGATACGGTCAGACGGGAGGTTGTTAAAGTCCGCCGAACGAACTGACTATCATCCCTGAGTTCGGTGATGAACCGCCAAGTCCAATTGGAGAGCCCGATACGAAGCGTCCAGGACTCCGCTACACGTTCAGGAATGCCATCAAGTTCAGGAGACTCTGCCGGAAATAGGTACGTCGGACCGCTCATCCAGGCACCAGCGGGGTATATTGCGGACGATAAACGTACAAGCGTCGTGGCGACTTCGAGAGATATCAGTCGAAACTTGACTGGCTCTGTGAACAAACTGAATACTGGCGTGCATCGCGTCTGCAAGACAAGTAGACACACCATAACCAAGAGATGAATTCAGTAGAAAGCCAACGGCGGTTTTGATGACCTGCAGGTGGGGGATGAATAGTGGTAGGGGGTTGATTTGTGGTTCAGTCGGTAGCTGGTCTGCATATCCTTCCAGTAGCGAGACCACCGCCTGCGGAAAACCAGCCTCCAACAATTGGCCTCTATTTTGGTCTGAACGAAATCAACCAAATATGGCATACGCGGTCTCGAAGAATTGGCTGTGCCTACCATGTTCAACGCAAAGGTTGGCGCTGATACGAAGGATCTCAAGTACAGTCGTGGCACGATTATCAATCGGAACTGCTAATCCATCGAGTGCCTTGGACAGAAGAGATGTGAGGTCCTGCGGCAAAGAACTTCCCCCGAGAGCTGTGTGGTTATCCTCTATCGGGATGAGGTCGATATCGTCATGTCAACAGGGCGAGATATACTACTTACCTATACCATTTCTGATACGCAACAAGTTTGCAAGATGTCTGCAAACGAGCTCGACGTCGAGCCACGATTCCTCGCTGGGGTTGGATGAAAGTCCGACCAAGAGTGAACCCAGTTTGGATGCGCTTTCAGCGCAGGTCAGGGTCATTGGCGCGGTGTCCATATATCAAAGAGATGTAGGCGAGTTTAAGTGGATCAGCGGCGAAAGGGACAGCGGTGGGGGTTGCCTTGATCGGCAGTGGCTGTACGTCTCGTCGACCACTTGTATGTCCGCAACGCGTCCGCTGCCCAAGATATCCATCACCACCACTCGCGGTATTGCTCGTGGTCGTTTTACCAGCCTGGATCACTGTACTATACATGGCGAGTGGATGAGAAAAATGACAATGTCCACAGCCTATCAGATTGCATAGCCACAAAATCCCGCTTTCCGAGACACATCCATCGTAAGGGGTGCTCTAACAACTTGTCTAGAAACCCCCGGATAAGATGCCAAAAAACAAGTCAAAGGGACCTGCACAAGTCACTCCAGCGAGCACCTTTCCTCCACAATCATCTTCACCTGATGACGAGTTGATGGATGATCTGTTTGCTGAGCTCGACGCGAGAGACAGACAATCCCAACAGAACCCGGTCACAGAACCGCAGGATACGTCCGCAAACAAGGTTGAGGAAAGGACAGAACCTGGTTCCAAGAAGCAGAACTCCAAGGTGCGACATCTTGCGAGGCAGGTGAGTAGGAAGCGGATTGACACACAACATCGAGTTCACTTCAAGACTCATATAGGCACGGAAGGCGGCCGCGTTGGCCCAGAACCTGGCACCTTTGAATCCTGACATGGATGCGCAGGTCGACCGCGAGATAAAGCAGGAAGCAGCGTCGATAAAACGAACGTGCGATGAGCTCGCCGTGCAAATTCACGAGGTCAGTACCTTACGTTAGTCTTCCCCCCGATCAAAATGCATGAGGTCTGCGTGTCACAGATAAACCCTGATGGTCACTGTCTGTTCTCCGCAATTGCCGACCAGCTCGCTCTTCTTAATATTCTGCCACCTAGCGAAGCAAATTATGCAACGCTCCGTGCCACGGCCTCTAGCTATCTCTCTCAGCATCCCGATGACTTTCTTCCTTTTCTACCGTCAATTTCCGGAGAAGACGGTGTCGGAGCAACCGAGGATAACGGACTCATGAACACACGGCAATTTCAACAATACTGTTTTACTATTAGAGATACGGCCGCATGGGGCGGAGAGCCCGAGATCCTGGCACTTAGTCGCGCCTACAACGTACCAATCCAGGTCATACAGGCTGGTACACCGTCTGTGGTGACGCATACTCCCGACGGTAGTTCGCCCGGTACCCTCTCGCGGAATGCAAAGATTGTCCGCATCAGCTTCCATCGTCGGATGTATGGCCTAGGAGAGGTAGATACTTCTGCGAGACCCAGCATTCCCGGTTCTGATATGCCGTTCTAGCACTATAATTCTTTACGACCCAAGAACGCCCTCGTAGCTGTTGCGGACAAAATCCATCTGATGCTCAGCTGACCCCGGCGTTACCTGTGGACTCGATGACGTTCCCTGGGTGAGGGTGCGAGTCGAACCGACTGAATCAGGTTACCTCCAGCATTGATGTCTGTTAGATACGACCACATCATTCATTATGTTATTTCATGTTGGACTTGGTTCAACCCCTGTGCTTCTTTACGACTAGTCTAATTGTGTCCTACATACCGCACAAGCAAAATTCAAGCTATTGTCAAGAAAATGCCGATACAAGCCAGGGCGTCCCAATAAAATGGGAAGAGTCACCAGTGCTTCCTGCTGGGATTCGATCAAAGCAATAGGTCATCGAAGTTGACCCTTTGGCGTCCGACCATGGGCTGAGGCTGGTCCGCCAGATACCCCCCAAAGGCGCCATCCAGATTTGCATAGGGATCCGGATTGTTTCTGATGTCATCATCGTCATCATCCCCATTCGCATCAGCTTCTGCGTCTTCCCCAGGACCCTCCACCGTAGATGAATTATCATTTACCAGCAGGTTAGCCTTCTGCAGTGGCTCTGATATCGACGCATCGGGAGAAGTGTCAGTAAGTTGATTGCGCATATGTGGTTCAATGGGGCCAGGGCCGGCAATAGTAATGGTAGTAGTTGGAAGCTGGGGGCGTGCGAGGGGGACAAGAACTGCTCTAGAGTTAGCATTAAGTGCAGGGCTATCAACCAATGCTCTTCCGGCTGCATTTCGAATGAAAGTCTGTGTCATATACGTCAGGCACCAACTGGAGAACGACCTATTCAGGTGTGCTGACCTCTGGGTTTTTGTGATAGATGCTACCGAGTGTACCCGTGTGCAGTAGCAATTGATCGAGCGCACCGCGGTCCATTCGGTCTGAATCCGTCGTTATAGGAGGCTTCTCTGAAAGGACAATTTCACCAGCCACTGTCGGGTTCATTGCAAGCATCCTCCAATACATGAATCCCCTATCCCGCAGGTCGGGATTGTCTATTTCCTCAGTGGCCCATTTTAGCACCTTGTGAACCAGCTCCTTTGCGGTCTCTGAAGAGGATTTATAAATGAAGAGCTTGACTACGGCAGTCAATAGTGCAAGTTGAACCTAAGACCGCTTTGCCACAGTGATAAGGCGTCATTGAAATCAACCACGCACCTCGACGGTCTCTTCCAGGAACTTATACACCAAATCATCCAGAAGTTCATCAGCGTTCTCGATTCTGTCTGAAAACTGCCCCAGTATCCACACCATAGCCGCTTTGGCCTCAGGTTCCTCCAATGCACCAAGATTCTCACAGAGCTTCGGGATGATGCCCTCGTATCTGCCCGGGTAACGCCTGAAGACGTCTTTGGTCACGATCACGGCCTCCTGAACGACATACGAGACCTGAGTCTCGATCAAAGTAAGAAGGGACTCGATACATATGTCCGCTGCTGCCTCGACCTTGATGGCCAACCGACCTATCGATCGAACAGCTTTACGAACAAAGTCAACGTCTACCTCTGACGCGTACCTACATTCGACGGGTTAACAACTTATTCCTAGGAATAGATGGGACGCCTACTCTTCGAGCTCTGCTAATACCTCTCTTGCATTCTCTTCGCGTCCAAGTCGGTACATGATTTCCAGTTTTGCCAGCTTAACATATATCGGATCATTATACTTGCAAAAAAAGACTTTGACATCATTTTTCAGGACAGTAGGCCTCCGCTGGATAATGAGCAAAATGTTGCGAAGTGCGACGTATTGAACTTCTGGGCCAGATGACAGTAGCGTGACTAAGGAAATCATAATAATCAGTCCTGATAACCTTAAAAGGAGCCCACTGCGTTACCCAATGGCGGACCCATCTTTTTGCAAATGTGGTCGATAAGCCTTCTATTCTCCATATAATTCATGAGATACAAGAGAACTTTGATGGTGGTCAAAACCACAGCTGAATTCGCATGTTGTAGTTGTATAATCACCCTTTCTGCTAGCATCTCCGCGTCGGCGTGCTGCTCTGGGACGTAACGTAGGAGCGAATCTAGTATGTAAATCTGCCCCCATCTCGATCCCGGATTAGCGAGACCTATGATACAGTACGAAGACACTTACTCTGAACTCTCACCCAGTGCAGCGATCAGTTTATTTGCTATGGTCAGGTTCAGCCGGAAGATGACGCCATCTTGCCGATCACCAATTTCCGAGAGCGCTGCCACGGCATTTGCGACAACTGTCGCATTTGTATCAAGCATCATATCTCTGAGCATCTCAACGAACCCCGCCCGTTCTGCTTTCCTTGGATCGGCAGCGTAAATTTTTGCAACGCAGATTGCAGCCGTCTTGCGGACATAAGGGTCGCGATCCTTGATACAATGTCGTAGTTGTTCGCTAAGTGCTTCCGTTACTACGGAAATAGGTATGTATGCCATTGTCCGTATGGCGAGTGCTCGAATGAGGGGATTGCGGTCGCTGCAGTCCTAGGAACAACATGTGGGCCTGGAGTAGACAAAAGTACACCCAAACGTACCTGCAGAAAGCTTGGAATAACGATCTGTATTTGTTCTGGCTTGGATCGACCATAGCTGACCAGGAAGAGGTAAACCACTGCCATACGACTGAGTCCTCGGTAGAATTGAACGCGGTGCACTGCAGTGCTCACTCTTTTTTATCTCAAGTAAGGGGGTGCCAATACACTGTACGACGTCATGAAAGAGTGGCGACACTGATTGATGGTCACGTTTCAGGATGATACCCGTGCACTGGTCTCCTCACGTACTATCATTGCCCATGGTTATGTTTGCGACGATCTTCTTGAGAACTGTTCTACGCTTCTGAAATTTCTTGTCCTTTGCTTCTGCAGCTTGAAGCTCGGCCCGGAATTCCTAGGCAAAAGGTGGGTCATTGATGAACGGAACACCCCAATCAACCTGATGTACCTCGATCTTTCCGCGTTGGAAGAACTTGGCATCTTGTCCCGGTTGAGTGGCCATTCTTGTGCCGACGAACGGCTCGTTGAGGTGTCGGAATTAGGCAAGTGAGTATATGAGTATTGTGTATTGTGCGCAACGGGACGGTTCTGACAGTGAACGATGAGTGTGGTGGGTGCAGCGCCTGAAATGCCCACAGCAGGCAGCGCACTGACGACTGTACATAACCGGTTGTGTACTCAAGTTTAGTAGCTCAAGTGTATTATACACGTCGATCCCACAAGGACTGCTGTTATCCCCGTAAGTCGTAATGAATCGAACTAGAGTATCTGAACGCAGCCCGACGGAAAGCGACGCGAATGGCACACGGACTGGCTAACTAGGTTCGTTGCAGGCGGTAACACTTCGCCAGCAAGGGAGGAAACTAAAATGGAGAGGGTAAATGAACCACTACTCAGCAAAAGGAAAGTGCGTCAGAGTGATATGTCCAAGAACGACCGCAGGTAGTTTAGCCAAATGGAATACTTATTAGATTGAATGCGCCCAGCCTGCGCCCGGTCTAGGATTACGTAGATGTCAATTCTAGCTGGACACTAGAATTTAGGATGCGATCTTGAAGAGCTTTCTCTACCGACGAGCGACCATAATTCGCATCCGATAGTCTGGATGGGGCTTCATGCAAGTACTAGTACGGAAGCAAGGGCCGGCAAAGGCTTCCCAATGAGAGATAAGAATGTCACGCGGCCATCCTGCTAGTCTGGCGCGGAGACCCACTCGAATCGAATAGGGCACAATTGCCTCATGATGATGGGGGAGGTCCAGAGTTGAGGCCACAAGACTTGATAGTGGCCTTGACAACGGATGACTGAAGAATCGCTTAGGTGCGTGGGTGAGCAAATAAACATTGCACTTGAACGGCGATAAGGAGCCTCCGTTCAAAAGGATCTGTGAGAGAGAGAAAAGGCAGCACATCTTCAAGTTACTAGCCATCGATGTTGATCAACTACACGTCTACCAATCTCTCGCGGCGAGCAACCCGATATACCCGATTTGCGAGTACAACTATCAAAGATAAATTCAAGGTCGTCGTCGTCGGTGGAGGTGGGTCCTACTTGGACCATGCATTCGTTGATATGCCATTCGAGATACCTAGGTTCAGGAGGATTGACTGTAGCAAATCAAATCTACAACCGTTTCTCTGCGGCAGGTAAACGTTTGAATCACGGTGATATCGTGGTTCTCGACGACGCTCAGTTTCATTATTACCAAGTAGGATGCGTTAGATTTACTCTCATCGTCTTAGCTCACGACTCTGTTTGACTCTTTCGACTCAGCCGGGCTGGTAAGCTCTCCGTTTTCTGCAGTAGCATACCCTCATTGTTCCAAGGACCCTTGTCGGCGCAGGCCTCAGCGCCAAACACGAGTTCCGACGTCCTCTTACTTCACTATTCCCGCCGTACATTGCGCACATTGGAGAAAAAGCGGTCACGTTCTCTCCCATGACGTCATCCGTGATCACTTCAGCCGGTCGCTCGATAACATACGAAACACTTGTAATCGCTGCGGGTTTAAAGACCAACTGGGATGCCATCACCGGCCTTCCCGAAGCACTTGTCGACCCTACATCTGGTGTATCCTCCATCTACTCGTTCGCGACATGTGACAAAACTTGGGAAAACATCGATTTCTTGCAATCTGGAAATGCAATATTCACGCAACCGGCAGGTATCATCAAATGCGCTGGAGGTATTTGAAAAGGCTTTCAGCGACAGATATGTGCTACTACTAAAGTAACCGTCAGCTCCTCAGAAGATAATGTGGATGGCTTGGGATCATTATAGAAAATCTGGCAGGGGCGACAAGATCAACATCGCATTTATGACGGGATTGCCAACCATGTTCAGCGTGAAGAAATACTCGGACGCGCTGAACGCCCTACGGCACGAAAGGGGAGTTGGCGCCGAATTCGAGCATAATCTTATTGCAGTCGATGTGCCAAGTCGCAGGGCGACCTTCAAAAAATCTGATGGTACGACTGTTGACCGTGAATATTCACTCTTACATGTTGCACCGCCTATGGGACCCCTGGATTTGATCAAAAATTCCCCGGTTGCTGATGCCGCAGGATGGGTGGAAGTCGATCCCACGACACTTCAACATGTAAAGCCTGAATACAGCAACATTTTTGCGTTAGGGGATTGCTCTTCCTTGCCGACTAGCAAAACAGCAGCAGCTATCACGTCCCAAGCCCCTGTTCTCACTGAGAATCTGTTCGCTGTGATGGACCGCGGCAGTCTTGGCAATGCCCGATATCACGGTTATTCGAGCTGCCCTGTTAGCATCATTTGACTGGCCAGCGTATCATTGTTCTGACTTCTGTTACAGCTTCTCACGGGATATGGTGAATTGATGCTGGCTGAGTTCAAGTATGGTTTGGAACCAAATGAGACATTCTCTGGACTCCTTGGCGACCAAACAAAACGACGAAGGTGTGCCTTCCGACTTTTGGTTCTTTTAAGTGCATGTTGACAGGTCGGGTATCTAGACTCTTCTACCATCTGAAGAAGGTACGTATCAGTGGATCTCTGCCAAGGCAAGCATGTTTGGAGTATTGGCGCATTTTCAGGATCTATTCCCGTGGGCATACTGGAATCTGATGGTAAACTGCAGCATTACCTTTTGGAAATCGATACTGATGCGTCCAATATGTTAGATCCGTGGCCACTGGTTCGGGCGGTCGGGCCTGTTCCAACCAAAGTTTGCGCCGTGAAGTGCACTCCGTGGACCACATGCCTGCGAAAAGTATATACTCTATGGTTGTTCCGTCCTCGGACACCCACTATGTCGACTTTGTCAGATGTCTCGGGCGGAACAAGAAGAGATGGTCAGATCAGCACCACTTTGTGCTAACAATAGTCACGGTCCTAGGATGCGTCGTCAGACTGGGCATGTGTCCTGTGTTAGGTACCAAGCACACGGCTGACCCGGGCCGAGGGCACCCTTATTTTAGTGACAAATTTTCAGGCAATATCTGATTACTTAAGCAACTTCAGCGGAGTCACGTGATCATTGGATGAGAGGGCACCGTGCTGTCGACGTGCCACTCTTACTAGACCATCCCTGACGTTGGTCACGATGTCGAGGTCTTTGACCGCAACGCAAATCATCAACCTGGGAGACTACCTCGACAATGACTTTGATCCGAGCACCCTGACTGTTTCTCAATTACTAGGAGTCCTCACTCACCATCAGATCCGATATCCCACCCCCTACACCAAAGCGAAGCTCGTGCAGTTGTTCCTTGACGAAATCAGACCAAGAGTCGCAAAGCTTCGGAAAGAGAGGCTGAGGATGGAGAATAGTATTGCGAGTGACGAGGGCATTACAGATGGTCTGACTGGTCGACCACTCAATGCTGATACGAAGGTGGCTAATTTCTGTTCCCGATGACTTTGGCTCATCATAGCCCAGGTAGCCAGGCGGTCTTCGCGGAGACTCTCCCGCCCCCTGGAGGAAGACGAAGTCTCGCAAAGACCAGAACCGGTAGGGTTCATGATGATTCCGCCCCTCTTTCTGCATTGATACTCGTCTTTAGCCTAAGCGCCGTCGCTCATCTGCGCAACCGGACTTGGGTAGGATTCCAAGCAGGCAAGCCCATGCTAATGTACCTATCCTTGTGGAGGAAAGCGAGCCAGAAGAGGAAGAGCTACCGGTTCGGAAAGCCACGAGGAGGAAAGGAGTGAGGGTTATTTGGGTTCGCTCTTGGTAGAATGATGCTGACGTGTAAGCTTCAGGGTGGCCCTCAAACACGTCGAATATCGGTGTGTTCTCTCCCTTAATTGTCGTGTAACCATGGAACTGATCTCGCCACCTATAGCTGGCAGACGAGAGTGGATGGGAGGACAACAACATTTTCCAATCGGGCGCCGAGTCTTCGTCGCCAGTCCGACCATCCCCTACTCACAAGATGGCTCGCAAAAGTGTTCCTCACAGGAAGTCTCGCCATTCCATGTCGGCACCTCCGCACGTTTCACCCCCATCATCTCCAGTGAAAGCACCACCTTTCCCCCAGTCATCTCCGCGATCACCGCCACAGTCCAAGTTTGAACCGCACCTCCCATCAGGCATCCTGCGCCAGTCACCTGTGTGGTCGCCGCCCGGAAAGAGAACAACCTTCGTTCCCCAGGGCCATCAGTCTAGCCCATCTTTAGCATCGGAGCAGCTATCACAGTCTCGCATTCCTGACGACTCTGGAATCACTGATCGCCATTTCGACTCTGTGGCGTTGCCAGGGAGCGTTTCAAAAGATAATATTGAACAGTCTGGGGTTAACGAGCAGGTGACATTAACCTCTCAGTACCTCCCGAGCGCCAGCGTTGACCATCACGAACCTCGCGCGAAATCGAGACCTTATCTCCTGTCATTCTTGTACGCGATATGCTTCGTCGTTTTCTCAAGCATTTTCATCAAGTACAAGAGGCAATCTGCATCTATCGGGTTTTGCGACGCGGGATCGAATAGCAGTCAAGCACTGCAAGAATTCCAGGCTCATATTTCTGCGATAGAACCATGCATTCGAGCCAATCGGACCTTTATGGATATAACGTCAGAACTCGTCGATGCAATCAGTACCAAAGATGGGACGTCGTGCCCACTACTTTCGTTAATCCCCTTACCACATCCATCAGCGTGCACGCCTTGTCCAGAATATGCATCGTGCAGTCAGCACGTGGTAACGTGCAATAGTGGGTACATACTACGTCCGCACCCCATTCTCGCTTTGTTGTCACCTTTCGGGGCCGCTTCGTCAGCTCCCGTTGGTTTAGTCTGGACCTTCATTTCTGAGGCGACCAATGGGCTACCCGGATTGGGCTCTGTTGCGTTCCCACCTCATTGTATTGAAGATCCGAGACGGAAGAGGAATATTGGCGCCTTGGGGAAGGCAATCGAAGCCCTTCTTGGCCAAGAACGAGGGAGAAGAGTCTGTGCCGGTGGGGGGGAGGGCCACCTGACGACTTCCGATAGTGATGGAGGTGAAGCCAGAAAATGGGGTGTGGAGGTGGATGTTTTGCGGGAGACGATGAAGAAGAAAACTGTGGTACGTCGAGCTGTCATGTCCGATGCACGGTAAATGAATATATTTGGGTCCGCAGCCGCACCTTCTCGAAAGCTTTGACGACACCTTTGACGAAGCCATGCAACAACTTGTTGAATGGGGTAGCGTTGTATTTGGGGAGGACATGTCGTGAGTCCGCGATCGCAAATTATCTGATCCCGATTGTCACATCACCAAATTTGCTGCAGTGGACGCCGCTATCTGGCGCACAAGACTGCCAATCTAACCCTGAGTTGCAAGCTCACTGTGAAATTCCGAGAGGTGTGGTTACGATATCGAGTGACTGTTTTCGGTAATAGTACTACGGTTATGCTCTCTATCTCGTTGCTGACTCGCAGTTCAGTATTATTTGCTAGTGCATGCGTGCTGCTTGCCGTCAGACGGTCGCGCGCCCAACGCCAAATGGAGAACAAGCGTATCGCGGAACTAATCCCAATTGCCCTTGATACGTTGCGTAACCAAGAACTTGCACACCATACGGACCCGGTGACGGCACCTCAGCCATATTTGTCTTCTCTTCAACTCCGTGATCTTATTCTCCAAGAGCAACATTCAATATCCGTCAGGAAAAGGCTATGGGACCAGGTGGAACGGGTTGTAGAGGGTAACGCGAATGTCAGGGTCAACCTTGAAGAAGTGCCGGGTGGTGATGAACACCGCGTGTGGAGGTGGGTAGGGAGCGCAGGAAGGGGACCAGAGTACCGGAAGAGGGTACAAACTGAGGCGGAAAAGGGTGAGGGCCACGTCGCCTGATCTACTTTCTTGGTGCGAAGGCGCCGGCATCCAATTATAATAGCTGACGAACCCCTTGACCTATTGGTAGTGCAGCAGCGATAGGGAAGACTGTTTGGAGAGATTCATATTTACGGATTTGCAAGTTATAGTGAACTTCTTGTGGCCACGGAAGGTAATGAAGGTGGTTCGATGAATGGATCCAGGATTGGTCGTATGGTCGTTTGCCACTCGGAACCTTGTCGGAAGATCCGGATCCGGACATGGAACAATTGCCAAAGGCACTGCCTGTCTCTGCTGACGGAATGGCGCACACTCAGGAACGACTTGCAACCACAACCGATCACAAGGAAGCCTCTCAAACCGCAGCACACTGCCGCCCAGCCTGCGAGGGTCAACCCCAGATAGAGCGCGAGCTTCAATAGCGTGGTCCAGAACACTGCGCATATGGCAACTACGTCGCCGAGCACCCCATAAGATCCAGTCCAGACATCTGGATCTTCTCACGTTTTGGCTGCTACCCCGAATGTGACTAGGCATAGGGCATGCTCATTCCCATCGGCACCCCCATCTGGATCTTCTCGATGAGCGCCCTTTTCATGAACTGCTCTTCTGCGAGCACGCGCGTGGTCTGAGCGGCCGTTTGGGATGAGACAGATGTGAGGAATGAAAAGGATCCCTCACCCTCAAAAAGCGTTCTAAATCGATGCGCCCAGTGTTCAATGCCCTATGTAAATGGTAGATGATATCTTCGATTGCATTGTCTTCTGCGACCAGATTGATCAACCTAGGATGAGTACACGGCGATCAGTGGTCGGAGGAGGTGAGATTGCAAAAATAGATACTCGCTGGTTGTGGACGATGCTCGTCGAACAGACCAATTCATCTACTTCCGGATCACCCTTTCGGCGCAGGTCAGTCAAGTTCCGTTCTGCCTGCTCAACGGTGGTCCGCAGCCTTGCTGCAACGTTACGGCAAACGTCTCTGACGGCCTCGAGTCGCGCCATCTCATCACGGATAGCGGGTTCTCCGGCAAGAAGATCCGCCTGCTGAGCACGCAGCCGATCGGCTTCCAAGCACATGAGCTGGGAGAGGGAAGAAAACTCTGATCGTATCTTGTCATGAACGTGGGCATGCAATTGGAGGAGTTCTGGATTCGGCGGGCGTGGCGGTGCCGTAGCCGGAGGAGGCTGTGGCACAGGGGATTGATCATCGAGTAGGTTCGGGCGTGGGAGAGGTATTACAGCCGGCGGAGGGGCTTGGGGTGGTTGAGGACTACGGTAGGTAACCGGACCGAAAGGCAGGGCTGGAATTGGGGGAGGTGGACGAACCGGCGGACTGGTTGCATTTGGGGAGGGCACGATTGGAAGGGCGTCCGGAGGTATTGATGGGCGGTAATTAGGACTGGTGGGAGAGGAAGATGTCCTAGACTGTTCGATGGTTGATGGCACGGTATTTCCGTCGTTGGTATAGAGGGCCTGCGGAGGAAGTACCGATTGTTGATATTGGGGTGGACGGCTATCTGCACGCGGTTGCTGGGGGAGAGGGGGCGGCGGCCGATGGCACAGGTCGGTCTGTGTGTACGATCATGATTGAGGGTGGATTTTAGAGTAAGATGGGCATACTTGTGTATAGTCAAGGGGTGTCACTGGGGCAGCGGTAGGGCGTGGGGGCACGAGAGGCGGCTCGGATGAGATGGGTTTCGGTGGCGGTGCAGGGCGATCTTCGTGGGGAGATTGTGGAAGCGACAAGGGCTGGGAGGGGAGGGGTTGTGGGGCAGGACGGGGACTGGATGACTTTGCTTTAGCGTAAAGAGGGGGTGCACGGGAGAAATGGTCCTGCATCGCCTGGAGGAGGGCGGCGATATTGCAGGGCTTGGACGAGGTCAGTGGGGCAGGATTAGGACGGAGGGGAGACGGACCTCGGGCTTTCCGAGCCAATCGCGGGTGTATTGGAGGGTGCATCTGCCGCTGAGATCGACGTGTTTGCTCGGACGGACGAGCATGTCCTGGGTAGGGACGACGTAGGGGATGGGGGGGTGGCGAGGGTAGTCCATCGTGAGCCAGACTGCGATGGGGATGTTGTAGGAGGTGCCCCTGAATGAGATGGGGAGGAGGCCGTGTACGCAGAGGAGAAGCTGGGCGCGGCCATCGTCGTACGCTGCGGAGACGATCAGTTATGAAGGGGAGAGCGCGCGAGACACACTGTAGACGTCTGATTTGGGGCGGAGTGCAGGGAAGCGGGCGAGGGCGGCCTCGATGTCGGCACAGACGCGCTCGGGTTGCCCGTACGATGCCGCGTTCTGCCGCAACCACCGCCGAGTGTCTGCCATGCCGCCCTCGACAGCGAGCAGGGCGGGGATGGGTGGGATGGATTCAGGCGGCGACGAATGCGTTGGTACTCCGATGTCCGGGCCGGCGCGGTGGTCGGCCCAGACCAGTCTTGTCCCCACCGTCCCACTCCGTTCGAGTGGCGGGCACTTTCCATTTCCGCGTGGCATGAACTCTATTTTGTGACGAGGTGTGACGTGATGGGTTGGGTTGTTCCAAAGATAGTTGCTATTTCCCACGACCCTCCCGATCGCCATCTCGCTCCTGCCAGGGCATGTTCAATTAGACGTATCCGAGCCAGTGGGCCCAGGATGCCAAACCGGATCTTTAACCTTCGCGTCGCTCTCCTCCCTTCTCCTGTCTCAGCTATATAACCCTCCTCCTCTGCCTCCCTCCCCCTTCATTCCCCCCCTCATCATGCGCGCCTCGAGACTGTCCTACGACCCTGACCCATCCGCCATCAAGTCCCTCACCCCACAGCGCAAACACAGGAAACTCCTCAAGGACGGCTCGAGCGAGGTATGGCCCGAGGACATCGAGCGCATATTCGTACAAGGCCCGTCCATGTCCTCCCACCCAACCCCCTTCCTCACATTGCTTTCTAGGCCTCCGCGAGTACTGGGAGTCCCCATGGGCCACCTACTCCCGTGGCCGCAGCCGCTGGAGAAACCAGTTCCTCGTCGACCACCTCCAGAAGAACGGCGTCGACCGCTCAAAGAAACAGGTCGCAAGCCACATCCAGGTCCTCCGCAACATGTGGAAGGGCGAACCAGGTATCTCATCCCCCCTCTCCCCTCTCCCTCTCCTCCCTCACGCTTTTCCAGAATACCATCTCGTCGCCGGTGGCGAAGAGCTCTCCCTCGAGACAGCCGTCCTCCCCTCAGTCAAGGCCGAGGACTCCCCCGACAGTCATCTACTCACACCCGCAGGCCTTTTCGACGACCACTCTCCCACTTCCGATCGCTCGGCTGGCTCGGCTACCTCAACATGTCCGCCCCGGTCGCTCTGTTCCGGATCCAGCCCGGTCGTGAGTTCCGCGCCGGAACTCACTCTCTCACATCTCCACGGTATCCGACCATCCCGATTTGACGACGACTCGCGTCGTATCCGGTCACTCTCTGCGTCCGACTGTCATCGCACTGACCCTCGCCGTCTCTCCCCGCTCTCGTCCTACTGGACTTCCGACCTCGGTCGGCCCTCGGCAACTCAATCCTGCCCGAGTGACCTCTACACTGCCATCGATCAGACGTTTGACCTCACTTCACACTATTCACCCGAGCCCTCCCTCCAACCCAGCCTCTCCGATTCCCCGCTCCTATGCACCCAGTCTTCCTTGTTCTCCGCCGATCCCGCTCCGTCTCCCACCGCATTCACCAGGCTTTCTCTTTGGGCAGAGGGCATGCCGACCCTGACACTTCCCATAGACGCTCTCGTATCCTCCCCACTCCCGTTCGCCCATCCCTCCCCAGCACTCGTCCTGAGAATCAAACTGCATCTTCCCCCGATTGACGTACCATGCTTTCCAGCACTACACGGCTTTCAAGGGTCTGTCACTTGCGCCATGCGGCCCTCTTCCTCCGTGAGGTGTTCCACTGCCGTTTTCGTACGCGCTCAGTGCACCGCTCGAGAGAGTGATCACTGTACCCTGATGACTGCGGAATCGACCGGAAACGATCAGTTGGAGTGCGTAACATTCCTTCTTCCTGACTCACCATTGAGTCGCAGTCGGTGGCTCGACTCCAGTGAGTAATTCCCTCCATATCCACCTCCCTCATGTTCACCACGTGCTCCCCCATAGCCTCGCCGACTGGTATTGTGCAAAAAATTATTGTAAACGAAGAAGTCCTCGCAGTCATATTCTATGATCTAGATAGAGGGCAGCGTGAAAGTGTGCCCGCTGCGAAGCTCATCGGGATCCAAAAATACCAAGGTTATTCGGAAAGGACTCCAAGCCCACAGTCCGCTTATCACACCGACTCCCTTTTGCCCACCTATACCCATATGCCAGGGCAATGCATACCGCGCTCCAGCCTCCCTCCTCAGCCACCTCTATCCTATGCTTTGTCATCTATCAACGCGGATACCTCCCTCCCAGGCACGTCGTCTTACTCGGCGGCGTTCATGATGCCTTCTTTGCTTTCATGACCCTCATGACCGTTTTCATCTCTCGGACATTTTATCGCCATTGGACGCCTGTAACATCTTTTTCCACCCTGGATATTGTCTTCCTTGAACTGTTGTTTCCCCCACATTTGGGCTTTTTCCCTACACAGGTTAATTTTCGTCTTCATCGGTCTCGCGTTGTTTTTGTATCCTCCACTCCGACATGAAGTACTGTAGATACTTTGTAACGTCACTGTGGATCCATAGTACGTCTAATCACCGTTACGTTCTGGTATAGCTAGAGAGCCTACGGGCCGATTCTCGGATTCGAGAATCATAGTGACGTTGTTGTAATTGCAGCAGTTCGAAGAACGACGTGCCAAACGAATGGCTGAGCTGGGGATCATCTACTTCTGGCAGGTACGCCCCATCCATGTGGCGATCATCCGTGGTCAGTAATGCGTCTAGCTTGGGCTCTTGCATGACCAAACTCTCGACAAAATCCAGGGCACGGAGCGCCACAGCAGGTGACCAATTCAGCGAACCAATGAGAAGCCGCTTGGCAAAAGCGGCAGACCGCCAGGGCAGCGCTTTACCCGCAGTTCGCGGAGAAAGCACAATCGTCAGCGCCCGGAACAACAAATCCGCAACAGTCGGATATTGACTGGTCCTGGACCCTGTGGCAGGCAGCGGCTCGTCGACATGTGGCAGCACGCTGATGGGTAGTATGATAGAGTAGAGGTGATTGACAAATTCACTGAGGTCGATGTCCAAGGCGTCGCCTGGTTGACAGTCAGAAGCGTGCCGTTCACCAGGAAGGGTAAACTGAACAAACCTTGTCCAGACAAAAGCTCGGCCGCCGTCACGATGCACAACAAGCGATGATGATGAATGTCCAAGCTACGTGATTCCTGGTCAGTCGCATCAGGCTCTTGCATAATGAGGCTCTTCAGAACCTGCATCAAATCTTTGAAGAAGTCCACGTTAACGAAATGCGCGTATTTGGATATACCCCTCAGGGCCGCCGGCAAGAGAGGTGTTCGGCGAGGGTTCTTGAGTATTCGGAAGTACAACACGAAAAGAAGCTTCAGGGTTTCTGTATGCTTTGCCACGCTAGTCAGGCAAGCGAACAAGTAACGTCTCTTCCATCGCTCACCGTCCTAGCTCGCTCTTCCTTGTCCACTTCCGCTTCCGCCTCCCGTACATCACGTTCAATCTCCTTCTTTTCCTTGAGAGCTCTCCTTGCCCTTTTGCTCAGATAGGGTCGGTCTGTCGATTTACCTTTTGTCTTGCGACTCGCCAACTTTCCCTTGGGGTAAGCACCGGTCTTCCCTTCTTCGTCGACCCTGGCCTCCGAAGCCCGCACGCCCAGCTCGCTCTTGAGACGTAGGTAGAGAAGACATGTGAGAACCTCTGGGTGTACATTGAACTGTCTTTCTCTGATCATTCGATGCAACAGTTGCACGACTTCGAGAGAGGGTACGCCGGTGAGATCCTTGCGGAAGATGCTGATCAGGGTATTCAAGCACAGATCAGATGACTGAGGATCGAGTTGATCTAGGTTCTCAAAATGGCTTATTCAGGAGAAACTTACCTCATCCCATGTTTTCTTGCTCAACCGGGCCACAATGCATGCTATAAGGTTTATCCGGAAGTTGAAATATGTGACATCTGTGGCAAGGGTGCACATGCATTTGAGGGCGACATCGGCCAGCTCGCTCTTGGCTTCATGAATGCTCAAAAAAGGAACACGAGGCGGCGCAGAACAATGCCTACCTTTGAGTTCAAATTCGAGAGCGCGGAGATAGGATTGATACACGAGTACAAGGCCTTGCTCCCATTCACGTGTTCGGGCAACCATTTGACTAACCTTTTCTGCCTTTTCCTTGTCTGTCAGTGTGCGTATCCGATATCCAGGAATGATGTCTCTGAACACCGCGAGCTGCGAAAGCATGGCTAGCTTGCGTATCGCAGGAACATTTTTCACTGGCTCGGGACGGGATTGGATCGTAATTATCTCGAGAGAAAAGGTATGCAAGCGACGAAGTAGACCTAGCTGGAATGGTGGATGAGACGAAAAAACGGAAGCAGAGATTAGCGAAAACAGACACTGTTCTCTGGGTCGGCAATTATTTCCTGACAAAGGCTGGCTATTTGGTCCTTCGCACCCTGAATCCTAGCTTTGTGTGAACTGTTCCCAATCACGTCTGCCACAGCGGGTCGACCGAAGCGAGCACCAGTTGCTACGCCCTCCACTGTTGAAGGAGGTATCAGCGGCGATGGAGATCGGATAGAGTCTTCCGTATCTTCGTCGGCGTTGATTTCAGCTGGCACTGCGATCACCTTTGTGGAAGCTTGTATTCGGCCATCAGAAAGCTTGATCGGAAGGCCAGGTATGTTTCGACATGTTTCAGGTTCCGGAGCCTTGTGTAATCGTGGGACACGCTCATAAGGCATCTCGATATCAGAGTCCAGCTCGATTGGAGTTGAAGGCTGTTCTTCGGCATCCACCTTGTCAGACAGGGCATTGTCCGATTGTGTCTCTACGTCGGAACCCTCGGCGCTCCAGAATTCCGAGCCTTCGTCATGAGAATCCACGGAAGGTAGGTCGTCGACCGTGGACTTGCGGACGGGCCTGTGGAGTTGGTGGAGGCGTTCAGTCTCCTTTTTGCTCCTAAATGAATCATTATCGTGGGCTAGACTGTCAAGGGGATGAAATACCTCGCTATGCTCTGGTGATCCAGCGCGGCGAGGAAGTTGATGGTGTCACCAAACTCGTCCAGCATTGCCTCATCGTCCTCGGAAAGAGCATCGTCGCGAGCATCGTCATCGGAAGCGGCACCAGGTATGGCGATGTACTCCCTCTCGAACGCGTTCTCCTTTCTCTTTGGCTTGCCCTGGTCGGACTTGGCGAGAGCACGCTTGGACGGCTTGCCGGGTGCTGGCTTTTGTCTTTTCGCTGTACGCTGGAGAAAAACGTAAACGAGAGCCTCTGGATGGTCGTAGCATCCGTATTTACCACTGGGGCTGCCGGTGCAGCTCTTTTTTTCGATTTGGGACCCATCCTTGGTCACTCGAGCCAGTCAAAGGGGAGGGTGCGAAAGAGGAAGGTGATTCCCATCTGCCTGCACATCTCCTGCACTCGGCCATCATGGAGTACAGACCTGGGACGCCGCCCCCCGTCTATCATGTTCTTCGTCCACACCATGTCGATCTCGTCGCCCTGTTTCTTCTCGTCTTCAAAGAGTTCCATAACAACCTCCCACCCAACTTTCTCTTGTTCATATATCGCTTCTTGCTCTTCGAAGTGTCTGAGGTGGGCATGTTCCTACTCGCTCGCAAGTCACCTCATTCTGTCAGGTCGTGCAACCAAGAACACATCAGCAGATCCTATTGACACTACGATCTGCACCGGACACCGACTCCCCCAATGTCCGCAACCTCCTTATGGCTCTCGAGGCGGTGGTAAGGCCAAGCTATGTCATATCCTACTCGTCTGATCAAGAGCCTGCAAGCCAAGCCAACTCACCAGTGCAGACCAGTTGACCAACTTCTTTCACAGTTCGTCGCATGCACACTCCAAGCTCACCAATGATCTAGCTGTTTTCTAGGTGCCCCTGCCATATTCGTGGAAAAGGGTGAGGATGAGGTACATCCATGATATCCTTCTTCCACTGTCCTACTAAGAATCGTTTCGTGTCAGCCTAACGTTCTCGTACGCCTGTCTCGTTCGCTTCATCACATCCACTCACTCTGAGTGGGTCAGCCAGGCACGTCGCTCGATCTTTGGCTACTTCTGTCGGCGCTGCTTTGTCAGCTTCATCAAGCTCTCATTTTATGGAGTCATGCAGTTACAAAGAGACTACCAGGCTTGGTGTGCAGGAGACCATCAAGCTGGATACAGTCCTGTAGAAAAAGATCCTCTTACAAGCGATATCTGGATCTTTAAAACCAATTCCGATTTGAAATCATCAGCTCGCTCAGAGCCATGGGACCTGTAGGGTTTCGCACCAGATGGTCTTTTCAATAATGTATTAACGTCTTTTCAGCTGGGAGAAAGGTCGCTCTACTGGTGATGATGTTATAGGGCCCGAAAATTTGCGAAGATATTTTGAACAACGTTTTCATGACCACAACGATTCGTACGTGCTGATCCCCTCCTCATCTCATAGGTGTAATCTGTTTGTAGAGGAATACGACAGCACGCCCTTCTCAACCTCGTGCGCATGCATTATGTCCGCAGGGAATATTCTGCGGCTCGCAAGGTTCGCGACCATCTCAATACCCACTTCTGACTGAACGTGCATCTCGCAGCTTTTGCAAGAGGCAGTTTCAGTCGCACGTACTAGCGGGGATCGTGTCACGCTACAGCACTGCATCAGGTTAGTTTAGTTGTTTCTGTCTCTCACAGGAAATGATCGCTCATGGTTGAGAATAGCATGCTACACCGCTTGCCTCCATATTTATATACCGATGATATGCCTCTACTGAATGAAATCCAGCCCGACTTGCATCCCTCCGAAGTACTTTTTGATGTCGCAAAGCTCTTGCAGCCCCAGAGTGTACGGCTCCTACATGGATAAATCAACGTGTTGACCGGTCAACTGATCGATTTGGGTTGCAGGGTCAGCCTTTGATGCTCTGTTTTGAGAAACTTGCGCAAGCCCTCGGACTATACGACCATTGGGTTGACCTCAAGAAGGCAGCTTCGTACGAGCGAGAGATGCTCGGACAACACGCAATACAGGCCGTCTTATGGAGCGCGCTGGGTATGTCTTGTTGAAAGCCACTGTTTCGCCGTTTTTACTAGATCTGAGCTCCTAGGATGCTATGATCTTGCGGCGGTGGAAGAGTCGTTTGTTCTGGCATTCGCCAAGGCAGGAGACAACGACCCTAACCGCCTCAATGTCACTGTCAATCGGGCTTACAGGGTTAGTTTTTCATAGAATAGAATCGATGGTGTTGATCCTATTTCATATGTTCTCGAACAGCTGGCTCGGTCTGGGTCGCATCAAATTGCATTGGCGCTGCTCCTTCATCCGGAAACATGGCTAAGTCTTTCTCTCGATCAATATCAAGAGTGGGCGATCATGATCTGGCATATAATGGCTTTAAGGAGCAGTCGGAGGTGAGTGGGTCCTCGATTTTGAATCACACATCAACTTACTTTCATGTATGTGCACAGGAATCAGCGCAGGTTCTTTCGCGACTTTTTATTACCTCGCCAGCCGGCGTCTTCAACATTCGTTTCAGACGAGTATTTCTTCGATGACAGCGTGGTTCCACTTCCTCCTATTAGTAGTGAATTGCATCAGGTGATACATGCCCGTGTACGCGCGAACCCCGGGCCCTGGAAGTGTTATTTATCCTTATTTCATTTTACCGACAGCGACGGGGACAAGCTGTCACAGCAATTCAACCCCTGCTCCAATCGTTGTGGCATGCGGAATTTCAAGGTAGATTTCCTTTGTATAGGGTCGGGACTATCCTCCTCGCGGATATTGGCCTGGAGTTTGGGATGACCAAGCACTGTCAGCGCCTGTTGGAGGGGATACTACCTCAAGTAAGATGCAGTCCATCATTCTGTTGCAGCTCAAACGAACCTGACTATGCAACAGGTCCTAACCGGTCGTGAGTTGGAGCACCGTGCGTTTGCTTGCCACACGTTGGCAAGATGTATTCTTGCATCTTCAAACTCGAAAGGTACGCGTACATTTGACTACCAATGCCAACTTCGATATGAGGTATTTTGGCACATAGAAGCGGGACTTCGCGAAGCTTTACCCCACCTTCTTATGGCAGAAGCCGATTACGCACAGCTCTCGATGCTGGAGGCAACCTCCGAGGTCCAGTGGTTACTGGTGGTGGTGTTCCATAACCTTGAGATGAAGGTGGAGGAAGAGGCCGCGTTTGGGCGGTATCTGACTTCTGTCTCGACGATGCGCAGTTTAGAGGAGTGCGCTATGGATGGCGAAGCACAGCAGGTTTGGGATCTTGTCACAGACGTCGGTCTGTCCCTGGTGACGCAGTAGTGGAGGTGGTCACGTGCTGTTTACATTGATTACATAATTTACGCACCGAGAGCTATCGACCGAGTCGTTGACGTGAAGCTGTTGAACTTTCTGCATACAGTCTTGCAACAGATCTTGGGCATGGATGGGCCTCTTCCTCAGGAAGAAGACTTTTCATCACTGCCAATCTCTGAAAGACTCGCCCACAAAAACTGGAAAGCCCGTATAAATGGCTATGAATTTCTCATCAAGACCTTTCAAACAACTGCCTCGGATTCAGACCCAGCATTCAAGCCCTACATATCCAACCCCGATCTTCTGAAGAAGATAGCAACCGATTCAAACGCAGTGGCCCAAGAGAAGGGCTTGGAATGTCTCGTGGCGTTGGTCAAGTTCGCAGGCGAAACTGCTTCCAAATCCAGAGACGTGGTGGTTCCTGCCCTGGTTGACAAGTGTCTCGGTTCTGCCAGGGCAGGGACAAAGAATCAAGCGATTGAGCTTATTTTGCAGTATGTCGAGGTAGAGAACTCGGGTGCAGGGGTGGTGGTGCGTGTGATCGACTTTCGGTCAGTACCTTCGGAATGGTCGTTCTGATCATGTTCACCTCCTTATAGGCGGATATTGTCCCTGGTCTCGCGGCAAAGCAGCCAAAGACGGTTGCAGCCAGTGTTTTTGCACTCAGGGAGGTCCTTCGGTACGTAGATGGCGGATATCATCTCCCTGTGCATCATGCACTCAACTATCTATAGAGTGTTTGGGACGCAGGCGACGCCACCCTCCCCAATCTTAAAGACCATACCCAAGATTTTTGCTCACGCGGACAAGAATGTGCGTGCCGAAGGTACACAACTGATCCACACATTATATCAGTACATTGGACCTGCAATCGATCCATGGTTGACCGAGCTCAAGCCTGTGCAGGTCAAGGAGTTGCAAGAAGCATTCGAGAGCCTGGAGAAAGAAGGCAAGGGGAAAGGAACGCTCAAGGCTCAACGATTGACAAGGGAACATCAGCGAGAAGTTGAGGCCAACGCCAACGCTGACGTCGGTGGTGGTACCGCGGATACTGGGGCAGTAGAGGGTAATCCCACCATGTCTACTCCGAAAAGTGGAGTCACTTATCACTTTAAAACAGAAGTAGAACTACCTGATCCGCGCAGCCTCGCAGAACCCGTTGACATCGTGGCGAAGTTTCCGTCGAATATGCAGGCTAATCTCGCCTCGTCGAAATGGAAGGATCGTAAAGAAGTACTGGATGAGCTTCTCGCACTCGTCAATACTACTCCCCGAATTCAGGATGGACCAGAACTAGCCGAGCTTGCAAAGTCTCTGGCCACTTGTATACACAAAGATGCGAACATTAACTGCGTCATGACAGCTGCCAATGTTATGGAAGGACTCGCCAGGGGGATGATGACACCATTCGGAAGACTCAGGGAGATGGTGGTCCCTCCCATGTTAGAGCGCCTGAAGGAGAGAAAGGCCAATGTCACGGATGCTATAGGAGCTGCTTTAGATGCTGTATTCACGACGGTGAGCTGAGCGTCTTCCAGTCGATATTTCTGTACTCACGATTCTACAGACGTCTCTACCTGACATAATCCCAGACTTGCTTCCAGCACTGGGAAACAAAAATCCCCAAGTCAAGGAAGGGACCCTGAAGTTCCTCGCGCGTTGTCTTGCGACCTCGACAAATTCAGTCCTCCCTGGGCAAATTAAATCATTGACGGATCCTCTCGCTGTCCTCCTTGAAGACAGTTTTGAGGGTGCTCGCAATGAGGCTGCTATATGTTTAGGCACTTTGATGAGAATGGTCGGAGAACGACCGCTGAATGCTCTCATGGACGGTTTGGCAGATGTGCGGAGGACGAAGGTCAAGGAAGCCTACGATAAAGCTACTGTGAGATGTAAGGCATCTGGAGGCCCACCGAAACCGCCGCCTGTCGCGAAGGAACCACCTCCAAAAAAGCCTTCTGCAAAGGCGGCAGCCCAAGCTACTTCCGATCCGATGTCATCCCCAGCTGTCGGAGATGTACTTCTACAAGATGGGCCTCCAAAGAAACCTGTAGGGAAGCCACCTGCAAGACTTCTGGTTCGTCTTCTCAGCGTAGACAACACTTGGTACTAACGTGTCCGCATATTTCAGACGAAGAAAGCGGCGCAAGCCAATGGCGATGTGTCCGCTGACGGGACTTCCAAGTCTGGCACTCCTGCCGCATCTGCGGTGAAGAAAGCGGTGCCTGCTACTACTGTCAAAGGCGCGAAGCCCCCTCCACCGGCCCCACCAGGCGCTCTCGACACATTTAAATACAAGCACACCCCGGAGGATGCCGAAATGCTTGCTGCTGACCTCATACCTGGGTCTGTTATGGAAGGCCTCGGAGACGCAAATTGGAAAGCACGACTTGCTGCATGCGAGGAGATGACAACTTGGCTTGAAGGGGCAGTGCAAGACGTCGATGCGGAGGTCGTTGTAAGGGCGATTGCTAAGAAAGGATGGGCAGAGAAGAACTTTCAAGTATATCCTGCCTTCACTTTTGCGGTTGATGATCGGCTAACGATCGCTCTATCCAGGTTTCAGCCAAGCTATACGGTATTTTGAACATCCTTGCTAACAGCTGTCCATCTTTCGGGAGGTCATGTGTGGCATTGTCGACTGGACATTTGAGTGAAAAACTTGGTGACGCGAAGCTGAGGAAGCCTGCAGGGGACGCACTCACAATTTTTGCTGAAAAAACTTCCTTGCAGTTTGTGCTTAATCAAGGTATGACATACTATTTGTCCAATGCGGTCACCGAACACTTAGGCAGGTTGATCTAGCGTATGAGCCTTTGGGCAAACAGAAAGCTCCCAAAGTGTTTGCTGATGCATTGACCTGGGTGGACACCGCGGTCCTCGAGTTCGGAATTTCCGGACTTTCGCTTCGGAACCTGATCGAATTCCTCAAAGCTGCCTTGAAGAACTCCAACGCCGCTGTACGCACCAGCGCAACCAAGGCACTTGTTACGGTGAGGCTTTTTACGGGGACAGGTACGTCCTTGTTTTCCTATTCTTCAAGCCATTGAACTTCACATCGGGGCGTACATAGGAATCAAGGATCTTTTGGAGGACATCAACCCGCAGCTTCTAGCAACGATTCAAAGTGAATTTGATAAGGTTGAGGGGACTCCTGTCCCGCAGCCAAGCCGGACATCCGCCGATGTGGCTTCGGTGATTCTGACATCTGCTACAGGAGGGAAAGGCGTTGCAGATCCATCGGAGGATCTTTTCCCCAGAGTCGAGATTGACGCCTTACTCAAGGGTACCACTATTCTCGCTGACGCAAAGAATGATGCGTGGAAGATAAAGAAGGAGGCTCTGGAGTCGTTACAGGCGATTCTGGACCAAGGTGCTAATAAGCGACTCAAGCAAACCATGGGCGAAATTGCGCAAGTGTTAAAGGCACGAATAGTTGATACCAACAAGGCGGTTCAGTCCCTCGCTCTTGACATCGTCGCACGTATTGCCACGGGAATGGGAAAGCTTTTCGACAAGTACACAAAATTATTCGTTGTCCCTGTGGCGACCGTGCTTTCCGATCAGAAGGCACCCATTAGAGCAGCTGCCATTCAAACCTTGACAGCGATGGCAAATGCTTGCGAGGGCATAGATTCCATGGTCCACTTTCTCGGCACTGCACTTGAAGCGACGAATCCTACCCAGCGGGCATCACTCATGGGATGGATTGCTGATTATCTGAAGGAATGTCCCCCTTCGTCTTCGCTCGACCTGAGCAATTGGGCAGGTACCGTAGTTTCTTGCCTGGATGATCGCAGCGCGGATGTTAGGAAAGGCGCCCAAGCACTGCTTCCATTCTTGATCACGTTCGTTGGTTTTGATAGAGTCATGGCACACACGAGTGCCCTCAAACCAGCATCTCGTAAAACCGCCATCCCGATCATCCAAGCCGCCAAAGACTCGGCTACACCTCTTCCGACTTCTGTCCCACCAGCCAGGCCGGTCACAAAAACTTCAGTTATCACTGCTGCGCCTCTACCTTCCCCGCCTTCCCCAACAACTCCGCCCTCCCCACTTCCTGCGGCTTCCATAGCGTCTGGCATTCCAAACAAACTTGGTGGTGTTAGGAGAAAGTTGCCGCAAGGTACAGCCAGACCCGAATCAAGAGAGGAACCTGTAGAAGAATCTTCGAATGCCGTTAAAGCGCCGGGGAAGGTTGGGCTGAAGCGCCCGGGTGCCACCGCGGCTCCAACAAGAACTGTTACTCCGATTGCATTAGCTTCCCTTCCCTTCTCCAGCATGAGCATGGAGGCGAAACGCGTGAGGTTAGCAAAAGATCCTCAGAGATGGATCAACGAAGCTGGACCAACACAAAAAGACCTCGCAGACCTGCTGCACCATCAGATGGAGGCTCATGTGTCTAAAGAACTCGCCGGTCAGCTCTTTAGCCACGATCACAATGCGGTCAACGATCACGTTTCTGGACTCTCTGTCATACAAGATTTTTTTTTGGCTGTTGCGTCAGGAGAAGACAAATACGGAGTTTCTATTGACGATATGCGCGCAGTTGGCCTGGCGTGCTCCGACCTTGCATTGAAATATATTTCTATCAAGGCTCACGAACCACAATCAAACCTGAATTCAAAATGTCTAGACGTTATAGAGGCACTTGTGTCCTTCTTACGCAGCGTCGATGCTCAGATTGAGGATTCAGAGGCACTTTGTTTTGTCCCGACACTCATCTACAAAGTGAGTAGCCATCCAGTTATCTGACCAACGAATGTCGTTGAGTTTCTCATCCCCAGCTCGGCGATGCACGCGAGCCTGTGCGCGCGCGAGTACAGAATATCATACAATCATTGCCAAAGGTCTATGCATACAGTCGGATCTTCGATTTGTTGCTCGAGCATGGACTTAAAGCGAGGGTGGCGAAAACTAGACAAGGAGCACTGGACGAACTTGCGAATTTGTTGAAACGTAACGGAATGGGCGCGTGTAATCAGCCTACCAAGGCGTTCCCCATCGTCGGATCGATGATCGCTGACAAAGACTCCGCTGTTCGCAAGTCAGCACTGTCTGTCCTCAGGTATGTCAGCCATTGGTCTGAGGCGGAATGTCAACCAACGTGCCATTCACAGCGAGACATATGTACTTGTTGGAGAAAAGGTATGGACGTTGGTTGGTCCCCTTTCTCCCAAAGATAAGACACAACTCGAAGAACGCCTTCGACGTATTGCAGGTTCAAGCAGTCCTGCCAAGCCAGAACACCAGATTCCCGCACCCCCCTCGCAGGTGGCTCGACTGGCAAACGCCGGTTCGCGGCCAGAATCACCGTCTACTGGGAAGGTGGGTGGTACACCACGCTCCACGAGTCCCGCCACTTCCGCGATATCTCGCATTGCACGACCCGTTTCGCCCGCACCGTTGCAAACTACCGGTCAGCCGTCTTCTCCACCCCGTGGAACCTCCAAGCTATCCGGTCCTAACGTGACCATACCGACCGCAACGGGCGCTTCTGGAAGTCTGTCGGCTTTACCGGCATCTGGCTTGCGTCCCAAAAGCATGCTCCCCTCTCGCTTAGCACAGCCTCGGTCCGTGACCCGTCCCTCTGTTCCTGCATTATCCAGCAACGCTGCAATCCGACCAATCGAGGAACCATCTGAACTGCCATACGTGTCCAGAACGAATGGATCTCGAACAACAAACACTCCTACGCTCCCATCTAGTGACACCATCGACACTTTGGTGGACTCCTCTCCTTATGACGATCCTCCTGCCAATATTGTCGCCAACGATGTCACGATAACAATCTCAAGTATACTCAGTAGCGACCCGTCTCGCAGTGTTGATGCTCTCAAAAAGGTGCAGAAGATACTTATGACGAAGCCTGAGGATGGACATGCCTCGCGAGAATACAGGGACCTTGCAGAGCATACCGAGGGTTTGATTGAGACGATCACGCTACAAATGACTCACGTGTTTGAAAGACCGGAAGGAGAACTGCTACTTGACGAAAATTTCCGGCTTGCCAAGCACCTCATACAAACACTCAACACCTTCTGTGACCATACGTTCCTAGCGGAATCGTTGACTGTTGCGATCCTTATGCCTTTACTCGAAGAACTCACACTGCGCCTTTTAGAGACAGACGAGAGCAACGTTGCCAAGGTCAAGGATTTGTCACGATTCATAAACATGATTATTTTGCGCTTATTTGCGACAGCACGAAGAATGTCAATATTCCGGTTAGTTTGTTCTCTTGTTCATTGTGAGTCATATGCACTGAAGACTCCCAAAGTTCACTGTTTTCCCTACTCCTGCAAATTGTCAAACCGTTCCCGAGCACAGGCACACCACCTGAATCGAAAGAATCACGGGTTGCTGAACTCGTTCTCAAATGCGTGTGGAAGCTTGCGCGGAATATTCCTCAGGACCTCAAGGAACACAAGTTAGATCCAGTGGAGCTCCTTCCTGCAGTGGAACATTTCCTACAATCTGTTCCTCCTAACGAATGGCGAGCCAGAGCGACGAATAAGGTCCCCTGTGGGGACATGCCATTGAGGACGATCAAGGTCATCATCCAGCATGTAGTTGGTGTGTGACATGCATGTTGTTGTACTATTGTTGTTTGCTAAATTGGCATGCAGCCCATTACGGAGATGAATCCTACGATATTCTTTCGGCTTCATTCGATGATCCATCCGCTACCATCGTGTACCCGTACGTCTACCGCATCCTAAATTCAGCTTCGAAATCCGCAGGGCTCCCGGCAAGGGCGAGTGGGAGTCCACCGGATCCTATCAGTCGGCCATATTCAGTTGCTTCTAGTCGGCCCATCTCTCCGGCGGGATCAGCGTCTGCCAACCATCGCCGGTCCTCACCCAGCCATCGGACCAGCCCGAGCATATCTTCACACAATGGCTTTTCACCGCCCGCAGAGGAGCCGGACCCAGAGGCCCAGCTTATCACCATCATCAATCACATCTCTAGCGAGACAACTGGCGCGATGCACAAGGAGGGCATAACAGAACTGCATCATTTCCTCAAGAACTATCCTCACAAACGACCCAAGGTGGAGAAGCTTTTGGAAGCAACTGGACCGGCGTTCCGCAAATATATCAGCCGTGCACTCGCTAGTCGGGCAGCGGAAGATCTAGAGAGGACGGTGGTTGTCACGAGCACCTTGACCAGTACGTTGGATCCCGTGCACCTGAAGCAATGTCCTCACGATTGGCAGCAGCCCTCGAGACTAATGGGAATGAGCCAACCCCAGGGTCGCCTGTGACCCGTGAGTCTGAGAGTGTTCCACGGTCGCCCCTGCACGCACCGGATCCACCGGGAGCAGACAGGCTGCACAAGTTGCATGACATATTTCACTACAAGCGGGCAAGCGCGATGAGCGATGAATCGAAGCCACGCGCATCTGTTGAATGACTGTCTCTCCCTTACCATCTCCCCCCCTCCGTTGCCTGACATATGTACAGTATGCAAGCAGAATATCGTAATAAGCAATAATGTGCCAAGTGACGACCTGAGTTTGGTTGTGTTGACACCCGACGCATCACCGGCGATGGACGGTCCAACCGAATCCATCTCTTTCTTCATGACCATTCCCACGTAATACTTTGCACACG